>SZWC01003711.1:129839-145746 GCA_023375785.1 Penium margaritaceum | reverse complement strand
CCTCCTCCTCCTCCTCCTCCTCCTCCTCCTCCTCCTCCTGGGACAGGTGGTTCTGCCTGTCCATCAGGATGACGTTGCACAAGCACGAGGGTGGAACCACGGTCGCACCGCAAGCGCTGCTGTGCACTGGACTGACCACTCTGTTTCTGTAGCACATTTGTGAGGGCATGATGGAGCCTGCAACAACATCGCAACAACGTCACAACATCATCGCAACATCATTGCAACAACACCTCAACACCAATGCAACGTCATCGCAACACCAAAGCAACAACATCACAGCAACACCGCAACAACACTGCAACATCATCGCAACATCATCGCAACTTCATCGCAACTTCATCGCAACATCCTCGCAACAACATTGCATGCAAGCACGCACACACGCACTCATGCGCGTCAGCACGCATGTACGCACGCACGCATACACCAACCCACACACCAACGCACCCACACCCCCACGCCCCCATGCCCCCACGCGCCCCCACCCCCACTCTTGCGCTCCCACACGCCCCCACGCCACCCAGCCCCCACGCCTCCCCCCCCCCCTCGGCCCACACGCACACACACCCCCATGCCCCCATGGCCGCACGCACACACGCCAACACGCCCCCCCACCCACCTACGCCCGTCCGCACGCACGCACATACACACACATCCACGCACGCACGCCCGCACGCACGCACGCCCGCACGCCCGCACGCCCGCACGCCCGCACGCCCGCACGCCCGCACGCCCGCACGCCCGCACGCCCGCACGCCCGCACGCCCGCACGCCCGCACGCCCGCACGCCCGCACGCCCGCACGCCCGCACGCCCGCACGCCCGCACGCCCGCACGCCCGCACGCCCGCACGCCCGCACGCCCGCACGCCCGCACGCCCGCACGCCCGCACGCCCGCACGCCCGCACGCCCGCACGCCCGCACGCCCGCACGCCCGCACGCCCGCACGCCCGCACGCCCGCACGCCCGCACGCCCGCACGCCCGCACGCCCGCACGCCCGCACGCCCGCACGCCCGCACGCCCGCACGCCCGCACGCCCGCACGCCCGCACGCCCGCACGCCCGCACGCCCGCACGCCCGCACGCCCGCACGCCCGCACGCCCGCACGCCCGCACGCCCGCACGCCCGCACGCCCGCACGCCCGCACGCCCGCACGCCCGCACGCCCGCACGCCCGCACGCCCGCACGCCCGCACGCCCGCACGCCCGCACGCCCGCACGCCCGCACGCCCGCACGCCCGCACGCCCGCACGCCCGCACGCCCGCACGCCCGCACGCCCGCACGCCCGCACGCCCGCACGCCCGCACGCCCGCACGCCCGCACGCCCGCACGCCCGCACGCCCGCACGCCCGCACGCCCGCACGCCCGCACGCCCGCACGCCCGCACGCCCGCACGCCCGCACGCCCGCACGCCCGCACGCCCGCACGCCCGCACGCCCGCACGCCCGCACGCCCGCACGCCCGCACGCCCGCACGCCCGCACGCCCGCACGCCCGCACGCCCGCACGCCCGCACGCCCGCACGCCCGCACGCCCGCACGCCCGCACGCCCGCACGCCCGCACGCCCGCACGCCCGCACGCCCGCACGCCCGCACGCCCGCACGCCCGCACGCCCGCACGCCCGCACGCCCGCACGCCCGCACGCCCGCACGCCCGCACGCCCGCACGCCCGCACGCCCGCACGCCCGCACGCCCGCACGCCCGCACGCCCGCACGCCCGCACGCCCGCACGCCCGCACGCCCGCACGCCCGCACGCCCGCACGCCCGCACGCCCGCACGCCCGCACGCCCGCACGCCCGCACGCCCGCACGCCCGCACGCCCGCACGCCCGCACGCCCGCACGCCCGCACGCCCGCACGCCCGCACGCCCGCACGCCCGCACGCCCGCACGCCCGCACGCCCGCACGCCCGCACGCCCGCACGCCCGCACGCCCGCACGCCCGCACGCCCGCACGCCCGCACGCCCGCACGCCCGCACGCCCGCACGCCCGCACGCCCGCACGCCCGCACGCCCGCACGCCCGCACGCCCGCACGCCCGCACGCCCGCACGCCCGCACGCCCGCACGCCCGCACGCCCGCACGCCCGCACGCCCGCACGCCCGCACGCCCGCACGCCCGCACGCCCGCACGCCCGCACGCCCGCACGCCCGCACGCCCGCACGCCCGCACGCCCGCACGCCCGCACGCCCGCACGCCCGCACGCCCGCACGCCCGCACGCCCGCACGCCCGCACGCCCGCACGCCCGCACGCCCGCACGCCCGCACGCCCGCACGCCCGCACGCCCGCACGCCCGCACGCCCGCACGCCCGCACGCCCGCACGCCCGCACGCCCGCACGCCCGCACGCCCGCACGCCCGCACGCCCGCACGCCCGCACGCCCGCACGCCCGCACGCCCGCACGCCCGCACGCCCGCACGCCCGCACGCCCGCACGCACGCACGCACGCACGCACACACACACACACACACACACACACACACACACACACACACACACACACACACACACACACACACACACACACACACACACACACACACACACACACACACACACACACCTTGGAGAGACACGGAGATCCACATGTAGCTGAAGCAGCAACTTGTTGAATCCTCCGCGCCTCCTCCGCCGTCGCCGCAGCTGGGGCCCAGGGTCTGCGGTCAGAGCACCCTTGCATGCAGCAACATTGTCACCGTCACCGCTGTTGCCATCGTCGTTGTCATGTTGAGTGTGGGTGGATGGCACGATGCGCGCGAGGTCGTACACTGCGGCAGGGATATTGAGCTCCTCTATGCGGCGACGGTTGGCCAGCACCCTCTGCTGCCTCAGCCGCTCGTACTCGGTCGCAGGTGCTGCTGCTAACAGTGTCAGCATGGCTGGGTCGGATTGCGTTGGCAAGAATCAGTCAAGTGCTCTCATCGTCCGCACTCTCAAGTACTGCCTGGTTCTCCTTCACAACCTTGTGCTGTTGGCTGCAATTCACTTTGCGACAGGATGACTGGTGCGAAAATGACGCTGCCGAGGACGACTTGGGTAACCCAATTTGGGTTGGGTTAGCGCTCGCTTGCCACCACTCACAGCTGGCAAGTTCACCTGCATGGTCTGCGCCGTCATCGCTGCTCACTTTCTTCTTCTCTCGCGGCGGTTCGTGCAGGACGGTTTGGTACGAGCCATTCCGTGACGTGGCAGCTGCCAGTGGCAGTTTGAGTGGAGTGACATATGGCATATGGCATGGGCCACACCATACCATACCTAACCTCGCACCGACACAACAGATTACTGCGGCAAACACCCATCGTTGCCGCCGCTGATGTCGTCGGTCGGTCTTCGCCAGTGCGTGCCGTAGTGGCAAAGCACTGTCGGTGGCCTTACCAGTTGTAAGCTACCGCTGCCGATGGCAGATCTGTTTGTGTTTTGTTGTGTGCGGATTGCGGTCGGATCGGATCATCAAGCTCATCGAGATCTCCAAATTCCACGCATTCGCATTCGCACCCGACGTTGTGCGAATCGCACTGGCATCGTGCCATTGGCACGCATGCTGGTTCGAACAACCACTTGTCCTCGCCACCTGGACATCTCCAACCTTCGGACCGCTTGCCACTGGCAGGGTGTGGGAGTTGCAGGAATGCATGGTGCATTTTTGCTGCGGAATGAGCTGTTGCGCGGCGCAACTTGCGCCAGCTGTCGGCAACTCCCATTTTTGCTGCGGAATGAGCTGTTGCCGACAGCTGGCGCAACTTGCGCCAGCTGTCGGCACGAGCAGCGACAGAAATAGCGACACACACGCGCACACTATGCGGGACACAACACAACCGGCACACCAGCCATGACTGCATTGCCCTTCCCTCATTCGCCCACAGCTCCAGATACGGCGCGTCCAAATAGGGAGAGGGGGGGGGGGGGGGGGGGGGGGGGGGGGGGTGGGGGGGGGATGGGGCTTTCCCGTCCTTGGCCACAAACTCCACCGTGCAGGTGCAGGTGGAGTGGCCGAGGCGGAGGGTGAGGCCGAGGCGCGCCATACATTGACGCGGCCTGCGCCAACTGATTAGCTTTTGGGCGAAAACGTCATGTACCCCTCATCAAGCGCAGACTTCTGAATTGCCATCATTCTCCCAAACCTATCGTCAGCTTGTCTCAATTCTGAGCACTATTTCCAGGCATCCCAAACTTTGTGTTTTCAAAAAACATCTCCAGAATTCCCCCTTGGGCTACTAAAATCATTTCTTTCTTGCCTCCATCTCAATTAAATATCTCTCGGTCGACTGCATATGTAGGGGCAACCTAACATTAAGTTAAACTATGGGGGTGGCCTGACAATGAGTTGAATAATGGGCTTCCAAACGATGATTCGAAACTGAGTGCATCCTTGAGATGTTCTGGCCAGAATGGGGGCGACTTGGAGATAAGTCGCCTCGCCAAGAACTTAAAGTGCGACGTGACGGGCGATTTTGAGCATAGAACCCGTTTTCCCATGCATCTATATAAAATGCTTCATCCGCCCCTGAAGCACAGCGTTACATTGAGCCGAACATAGGTGGTTCACATGGATGAGGTGCGAGGCTGAACACGATTTGAGGAACTTGGACAAATGGGTGCTTTGTACTTAGTAGTCAGTTGATGCATCTATTATGACTTTGACATTCGAGCTGAGCGACGCGTGTGACGATGCATCATAAGTGGTCATTTCGAGAAACTCCGTCAAGAAGTCGATTGCTTTCAAGAATAGCGATGTGCATTCTTATTGAAGTCCGTGTTTGTTGTGACTACATAACACGCGGGTAATCTCTTCAGTTCGCCCACATACACACACCACCGCTACAGTTGACCAAGCTGACGTGAAGCTCAAGGC
Source organism: Penium margaritaceum (assembly GCA_023375785.1). Lineage (NCBI taxonomy): Eukaryota > Viridiplantae > Streptophyta > Zygnematophyceae > Desmidiales > Peniaceae > Penium > Penium margaritaceum. The sequence continues at coordinate 140,891 of SZWC01003711.1, read as the reverse complement.
TCACACGTGGTGGACTATGCACCCTAGGCGTCTCGGCCCAGTGCAAGATTGGCGCGAGCTACATCACGCTCAGTTGTGCCTTAACACAGAATTGTTGATCTCAGCATGGTGTGATTAGCATTTTCTTAGCAAACATCGGAGAGTCACATAGAGGGCGACATGCATCCACATACGCTTGTGGTCGATGTGGTCATCTTTGTATTGATATGCATGCCTACATACGAGTGTTGGTGTTTCGCAGCGGGTTGCTGATCCTGCAGGGCCACACTTTTGGTTAGACCGAAGTGTGAGAAAACCACGGGGGCATATCACCGACCGGTTCGGTTCGACCACGGGGTGGCGACCGGGCACGTCGAGGGTTTCGCATGGGTGGCCTAGTCGACCGGATGCTATCACCTCGCTTGCTTGTTACACCCGCTTCTTCTTGACACTCATCACTCTCCACAGAGTTTGACAACTACTTGATGTTGGTACCGCCATGGCACTAGCATGGACAACACTTGCATGCTAAGATGCTTAAGCCGGCAATCCGCCACAACCTACAGTCCGACGCCTTCGAGAAGTCGACCGAACCATATCAAAACGTCAATATGGTTCGTGACACTTATTTCGACCTTTCAAGAAAGTGGTCGAATGCGTCAGGAACTTCGAGAGCTGAAAACTGGGAGTCAAGGCAGGTGAGAAAAAATCCCTCGGCGAATCGGCAAAAATATCCTGACGTCGACGCACAGTGGATCATAGATGTAAGGAAGGGAATGTCGGCTCATGGAGTTTAGGAAGTCGTGTACATATAGGACGTAACACTTCCTCCCACCCCTTTCTGGCCGGTGACGGATGTAGTAACCATCGATCAGATGATCAGCATCTCGGAGGTTGTCATGGGGCTCCCAGTTGCGCGTCATAGCCGTGCAACTTGACCACGTACTTGATAATTGTTCCACGACGTTGATGTCCAAGGTTTTCCTCGATCACGTACTCCGTATTCCCGTTCACTTGGATTGAGGATGGAGGAGTGACAACTCTGCAAGATAATTTCTCGCTAGGGTTCTGGTAGTGCTTGAGCTAACAGATGGGGAAGACTGGATGGATCGCCATGATGACTGGTAGGCAAATTCGAGCGACAACCGGGGTTCGCATTCTCTTGACCAAAAACAGGCCCAACCATCGAGGTTTGAGCTTTGTCGAGTGAATTTGAAGTTCACTGAGCCGAGTATGACACAATTGCCAGCGCTGACCACGTCGTCGATGTGACAGTCCACTTCTTGTTTCATGGCTTCTTGTGTTGTCGTGAGTGACCACGCACTGGAGAAGTCCCGGCAGTAGATGTCAACCGCGGGAATATTTGTCTGGCTTTGTAGTCATGCCGGTGTGGCAAGAAGGTTACCGTAATTTATCGTACTAGGACGTGAAAGTTAGTTCAGTTCATTGTATGACCCCTTTTTGTCTTTGTCCACGTTTATAATGGTTGGTTTGGGTTTCTCCCTAATGTCTTGCATATTGGTTTACCGGCAGTTATCGACACTTGTGAGAGGCATTGGCGTGCTCACAAACGACTTTGCACAACGTGCAGTGTGCGGTTGCGAGCACGCACACCGCACTAGATGCGTGAACTTGAAGATCTGAACAATAAACTACAAGAAATGTGTGCACATGCGGAGTTGAGAACACACCCATAATTTAAGTTGTCCTTGTGACAAAAGCCCCGCCACAACATTGTCTTTGTACAAAATACCAACACCTCCACCACACTTGTTCTTCAATGTTTTGTTGTTTCATCCCTTCCTTTCACGTACTAGTACGGTACCTCAATCGGAATTTCATGCATTGCAGTGGAGGTTGCGAGGTCGTATGCGAGTTTGGCGATCCGCACCTTTGCTACCCAGTCAATGCCGTGGGGCTCGCACAAATGCGGAGGACTTCTTCAAGCATCTGATTGGCCCGCTCGGTTTCCCCGTCCATTTTATGATGGAACGTAATTGAAAGATGGATCCGACTGCCATAATGCTTCATCAGTTTGTGCCAAAACTGGCTAGTTAAGCGGCCACCTCTGTGGTCACGTGGCACGCCGTGTATCTGCATGAGTTAATTTAGAAACCGCCGCATTTCATCTTTTGCGATGACGGTGGTGGTCGTCGGGATAGAATATGACTTGTTGGAAATGGGTACATGTAGGGATTATCCACCAAATTTGAGTTTGTGTTTGTCCTACCTGGCGGTCAGAAGAATAAGATCACCTTATCCGGCGTTCGGAAGAATAAGACTCCCCTACCCATTGACTTAAAAATATTGACATTTTACCCATGAATAGCGATGAAAACAACATGTTGACAGTGCATGTGATGCAGCGTCAACATGTTAATGTTGACAACTTTTTGGAACATTCACAAACCCCTCATTCAAGGATGTTGTGAATGTTCGAGGGGGGTTTGTGTGTGGTTTGCATTGGGAGTCTGAGACTCTCCATACGTTGAAAGGGAACCTGTAAGGCCCCGCTACAACGCGGCCCTGCAGGAGTCCGCACACAACTAAAACCTCAAAATACCAAATGTAATTCAGGGTAGGGTTTGTCTAGGGCTTGCATGTACAAATGGGAGGGGGGGGGGGGTTGCGCATCAGGAAGAAAAACAGAATGAGTATTTTTGCTTGATCTCAAAAACGGGCATTTTTGCTTGGTCGCGATTCTTGCGTGGGAGCAAGAATTGTGAGGAGGATTGACATGCCCCACCTCGCTTTGCTCAATCAGCAGCGCATGCCTCTGATTGAGCATGGTGAAGCGAGTGGACAGTTTGGCTTTATTTGAAACCACATAGCATGGAAGTCCTATATTCCAAGTGCCACGCAGTGCGTTCCAACCCCCCTTGTAGAATGGGTAGAGAGTTGTTTTTCCATTTGAACATTTTGTACACCACCACGAAGATGGCATCATTTCACTCCGTAGTGACAGGTTGTCCTGTCACAAAGCCGATGTTGATATCAACCACTGCTCTATTGGAATAGGGAGTGGTTGATGTACTCCCGGTCTCGTGACTCTTCTCGTTGATTGGTGTCACATGACTTGCACAATTTTGCCACATCATTCTACATTTGGTCCCACCAGTACTACTTGCCTCCTTCTTGAGTTTCTTGTCATTTCCAAAATTACCACCTGGACCGGTGTCGTGGCATTCCTCCAATGCCATTAGAATGGTTAAGGTACGACCGAACAGTATTATTCATCACCCCCTCAAATGTTGTAGGGGTATTCGTGAGTCTATGGAGGACGACTTTGAATTTGGGGTGTCCGTAGCAAGTGTAAAAACACGGTTTCATTGATGTCCTTCTCAGATAGGTGAAGCTGATGCTAACTATTATGTAGGTAGATAACGATGAAAATTCCCATCCCATGGAGTTGGTAAAAAAAACCCATATGCTTACAGGAGGAGGTAGCGGTTCTTGTTGGCAATGTCGTCCATCTCTCGGTAATTCATGCACATGTGCATCTTGCCTCTTTTCTTTCCGATGATAACCACATGTGTCCAATAGGGTGGCGCAGATGGCCTGATGAACCCCTGGCCGAGTATCTCATCCACTTGCTTTTTGAGTTTTTTCAGCTCATGATCACTCCTCCCATAGGTCCCGTTGACTTTCAATCTGTTGTCCAACTTCAGGTCTATATGGTGATCGATGTTGTCTTACGAAAGTAACTATCGAAGCAGTTAATCAGAAAAGCCCTTTCAAACTCATCAACAAGAGATGCAAACTATGTTAGAACAACTGTGAAACTTGTCAGGTGTCGAGGCCAATATTGCCACGATTTCCTCCACTTTTCCAATTTTCACGCAGACAAGCCACGCTTATGTTTTGCGCCACAGATATCATTTGGCCAAGTTCAGCGATGTCACTTGTCCTTCTGTGATAATTCCAACTTCCTTTACTATTTCCTCATCTATTGCTTCCCATAGCATCTACTACGTTGTCGGTTTCTCGTTCAGATGCAAGTGTTAGTTTTTACAATGAATTTTGACTTGTACTGCTCCGCTGCTCCAGTCTACCTATGGATTGTTTCAATGTAGGAATTCTTGTCCAGGGATGATTTTGTGGTGGCTCATTGGGCAAGTCTTCTAGACCATTACATCGTGTAGATAATCAATTTACAGTCATAGTGGTTTGAGAAGTTGATGGATCTGTAGTTTTCTGTCGAAATTTTTTCCTTCAAAGACGCTTGGTTGGTCTGCGAACCCAACTTATGAACCATATCATTGCTTACAAAACTATGATAATTTCCTCCATCGAGTAAGTTCCTCACTTCCTCTATTGTGTGAATTTTACAGTCCCTCGGCTTTACTTGTAGCAGTATTGTCGCTTGGTTGTCCTCGTATCCCACGTCGAACTTCGCGATGAAAGGAACTCTATAGTGATGTAGGCCCTTGACATCAGTTGGCGCAAATCTTTTCAAGATGATAGGAGGTTCGTCGCTTACTCTTTTCATTTGTTGTTTCTTGAATCATTATTTTTTTTCTCTACCACATCCCTCTATTTTTGGCCTGTAACTGTCATTTTCAATATAAAACCCGAGATGTGTCCCGGCTCCCTACAAGTCCAGCACAACTGATGATTGCATAGATTGGCAGCATCAATCTCCATTGGAGACGAGGCTTATAACACCTGTGCTTTCCCTCTGCCACGATATGGATTGTGGCCTAGGGGTCACTAGCCGCTAGATTTCTCTATCTAAGCATTGTAGACACCGTTGTCCATGCGATTGGTTGTTGCAATCATTCATGGAAGGTCATCTTGGATACTATATATTGGTGATGCTCGAATGATGTCACGTTTGAGGCCATAATTTTAGTAGAAATAGATTTCATAGGGGCAAGGTCACTACCGGTGATGATTTCACAAAAACGCCACGTACACACTGCCATGTTGGACTGCTAACATAGACATTAAACCTTGTACCTTCAGTCAGACTTCTTAAATATTTCTCGATGCGTGTGAGTGTTGCACATACAAAGTATGTCTAGTTCTATGGTGGAGTTAGCGAGTCATGCCATATCAAATTGATCCACTCAAGGGGTAGAACACCTATATCTGACAAAGTGAGAGCGGTCACGTGAGTAGTTGATCCAACTCAGCCGGTCTCCTGCTACTATCCTACTGATATTTCAGTTTGTATACATTTATTTTTTGACGTGTTTTCTTTGGACGGTTTTTTTAAACAAATTGCTTAAGTACACCCAAGAGAATTACTTTGGAAGGAATACAATAATCGTTCACAACCCGGGGATTTTGGGTATGGTTGTGCTACAAAACCGACATTTTTTAGATGCCAGTGTGGTTCACGCTCGGAATGACGCATCGTGCGCCACAATGGCGCACTCTTTGGCATGTCTGGCATGGAAATTTCACACGTCAGACATGACATGACATCTGACGCACGCAGAGTGCACGTCATTTTTTTGGAATGATCTTTGCTCGCTTGACAGAGCTCGCTTGCCCCATGCTCGCTCACCATGTCGAGTGAGCGAGCGAGCCAGAATGGAGTTGAGGTTGATCGTTGAATTCAAAGAATCAACCTTTTCATTTAACAAATTTAAAGGAACAACCTAAATAACTCTTTTAGTAAAAGTCGTGTTTGAAAACATGTAGTAGATATATTACAATTTTGAAAACAAAAAACGAAATCAAAGATCAGTACTGTCTTGCATGGGCTTTAGACCAGACCACCAAGTTAAAGCCATGCCACACAAATACAAGGCCGCGAGGTCAATCTCATTCTGGTCGTTGTTGACCCCAACAAGTGTGAAGTACACCTCCAAACTCGTTAGCCACGTCCAAACCATCATTCCAATAAAAGATGAAGAATCAAACGGCTCAGAGAGTGCTGGTCTAATTTGGAGCTTGCTCAAGAGTTCTAGACTTCTCTTAGCGTACTCCATCCTACGCGTACACATAAAAGAGCTTCTCCATTGCCACGTTGAGTTGTTAGATGGGATGGATGTCGAGGCTCTCGAGTCTCGACAGCTTCTAGTACAAGTGTTCGTTAATCAAAGCCTGTTGGCCTCCCGTCGTGCTAGTTGTCATCCTAACTGACAACGATGGAGGTGAAGGGTTCTCTGAGTCCTAGGTCTGTCACTAGGTTGACCGACCGGATTGTTGGTCCTGTCCCATTCAGAACAACAGTTGTTGTTGCCACTTGGATCGCCTGGCAATATCGTTAACCATGTGCTTCTAATCCTCCATAGCCCGAAGCCTTCGCCACATACTACTGCTCTTCACCGGGTGTGCTCGCTCCATTCACCATTGTTGTCATGAGGTTTGCGAACTTCTCGATGTTGGAGACTCGTGCAAAGTTATCACCATGTAGTTCATGTTTCGGCTGTCCCTCCAGCACCACTGTACTCTGATACAAAATTTAACATAACATAGGTGGTACAGAGCACAAGAGGATTCAAGGAATTGGGAAAACCATTTATGGTCAGTCGACCTCAATATATACACTCTTCGGTCTGTGTACATGCAAAGTGTGCACATATGGAAAATTAAAGGAACCTTCACAGAAAGCACATGACAACTTTGTCCGAGAACCATATTTTTATGAAGTAAAAAACCTCGTGAAAGTAATAAAAATGTATTCATATGAATAAAGTTTAAAAGAATACACGTACAAAAGGGCCTAACCCTCAGTTGAATGATTGATAGAAACAAGACATACTTTTATACAGAAATGTAAAGATGGTCAATTGATTTTTACAAACATAAACCAACATATGTCTTAAAAAATTAAATTGCACTTAATGAGGACATCGACCTTAAACTGGCCCACATGAGGTTGTCGAGGGGAAGCCTGACGCTCGAATGATATTTTCAATGTTGCCCGGTATATTAGCTGGACGGTTGACCGGCCGGCAGATTACTACGCGAGAAACAAACAAGACGGCTTTCCATATAGTTCTGTTCAGTGTTAATTTGATCTCAATAACTTCAACTATGATTTTTTTTTCAATTTCATACGTCGATATATGTAATCCAACAGCTCTGAATGGCTCACTGTATATCTCTTATATAACAGTCGTAACGGTCATCCTTCAGGGATGTTGCGGTGTTTTCAGTTCTTTATTATCTCTCTTCTCAAACAAATTTCCTCGCAAATTCACCGCTCTTATATGTTTTTAATTATTGGTGGAGTGCAATCAAAGAGTTTTCGAATGGATGTCCATGGATTCCCCCTCAATCCACCATTTATGTTTTTATATACGCAAATGCTTAACGCCAAGAGATATGTGTGTTGAAACACGTAATTTATACAATGATTTTTGTTCAGATGTCAAAACAAGGGAGAATCAAGCATGTCTTATCCAAATCGCACCTACGATGGAGCATCATCGATGTTCTCATCAGCGTTGTACACCGGTGTACAAATTTGTTGAGGTGCGCATTTTTTCAGATGATCACAACCCAATACAGTTTTTCAATACACTTTTTTTTTGTTTTGGGGAGGGGCGGGGGCATCGGAGTGGGTGTATAACCGATACCCCCCTCCCACGTACCGAAATTGTATCGGACGAATGTATTAGAAAGTGACTCGTGGGAGGATCCGGATCAATACACAATTGTAGTGGGATGAGAGCAGAAACTACAACCCCCCCCCCCCTAACTTCTTCAAAATACATTTGTGATTTCTTGGCCCTTTCAATAGGATGCACGACCAAATACACTCACCACATACAATTGTATGGTGCAGGGGGGGAGGGGGGGCTATCGCTGGTTGACTCACGCTCGTGAGGACGTGATTTGAATTGGAATTTGATCGTGGATACTGTTATCGGGAAGCATTAATCATNAAACTACAACCCCCCCCCCCCTAACTTCTTCAAAATACATTTGTGATTTCTTGGCCCTTTCAATAGGATGCACGACCAAATACACTCACCACATACAATTGTATGGTGCAGGGGGGGAGGGGGGGCTATCGCTGGTTGACTCACGCTCGTGAGGACGTGATTTGAATTGGAATTTGATCGTGGATACTGTTATCGGGAAGCATTAATCATACCCCTTAACAGTCATGTAGGGTTTTGTCGTTAGTGATACATAAAAAGCAGACAGTTTTTGTTCATCGATTCAGATGCATTTACGGACAAAACATCGACTAAGATGCTCATCGCTATGTTCATCCCTGTTTCGTTTGAGTGCGTTTCCGATACCTAGGGACTTTCAAAGTTGTAAACATCCGAGTTATGGTTAATCACCCCAAATTTACACACTTGATGATCACTGTATCAAAAAGTGAATTTCTGCATGCAAGCATTTTTCACAAAACATCCACATGACTGCATGTTAGCAAAGTCCAGATGAACATTTCTTTTAAATAATTAAAGTTCTAATCGGCTGTATGTGATATGTAGCAGTTTCTGTGAACACTCCATGCTCACTAGTTTGTTCACTTCCCAATACACTTGTTGATACACAGATTTACGGGCAAGGCAATTGGTCATATATGAAACACCCAAACATTACATTTTCTAATTCTTTTGGATGGGTAAAATGGGGGTTCCATCCGATTACGATTCCCCCCCCCCCCCCCCCCCCCCCAAAGAAAGTAAGTGTTCTGGTTGGGTGAATTAGGAAGTGTATATGTGGGGGATGAATGACTGTACACGAATGTATTCAATGGATCAAAGTGACCAAGAAGCATCAAATGAATAGTAGAATGTAATACGATTATGTATCCTTGCGTTTCCCCACCAAAGACACATCCGGATACACTCGCGCAGTACATTCGTGTGGTTTTGGAGGGGGATTGGTCGAGGAAGTGGCTCGACTCTCTATGCAGTCAAATGCAAAAACTGCCTCGCAACGACGGATATTCATAAACAATGTTTATTCATTGCATAAATCATGACTATACACGTAATATACCACATTCCAAACTTTGAATAGACCAATAATGCAATTATATTTTTACCGTCGGTTTTAACATTATATTTCAAGATTTACAACTCTTATTCGAAGGAGAGAACTGGAAGGCAATGTACATTGAACTATTGGTGAAATGCTTCCATGTACTACACTTTCACAAAAGCTGCCTATTGGAACATATGTTAATACACACAACGAGTAGTGTATAAAGAGCACGTGATTAAGCATACCTCGAGAAAACTGGATAGTTTGTTTTTAGCAGCAAGTTTACGGCACTGAAAGGTGTCCACCATGTCGAGCGCATGTATACAACAGCGCAAAATGTACTGAGGCATACGTTGGATCTTGGATGTTGGGTTCCAACGACATGTGCGATGCCGCATTGCCCGCGTCGTGAGTCGGTTCAAGAAACTTGTCCAAGAAATCGGGAGGTGTCAAGAACATCGAGGCACTGTTATGTAAAAGTATAGCACCATTGATCATCTAACTGTACAGTACCAAAACATTAATATGGTTCATGAAATGTCTGTCAGGCTTTCTGGAAAGCGGTTGAATGTGTCAGAAACGTCAGGAGTGGAACACAAAGAGTTGTGGCGGGTAGCCAAAGTGCCCCCAGCAAGTGAGCACAAAAATCATGAGATTGACACATGGTAGGCCATAAATGTAAGCGCAAAAAGGTGTATTTAAGGAGTTTGGGGACTTGTGTAGACCTGGGATATAACAGGGGCCCAGATGGTTTTCATGCAAAAATAAAACTCCAAAACCTCTATTGTATGCATGCGATGAGTTTGTGAGTTTTTTGTAGTAGAAGAAAAGGTTTTAAGTTTAACTTGTGGAAGTGGCTGACTGCAAGCGTGCATCAGGGTTACATGGTGATACACAAAAGCTAGTTTCAAACATGTTATATCCCTTGAAAATGGATTATGCCCCATCTCATCAGTCCTATTCGAGGAGACGTTGCTGGCCGAGTCACGTGGTTTCTTGCAGTTTCTGGTATCTATTTTGCAAAAAACTCCGGTTGCTACGCCAAGTTTGTCCGTTTCTGGCGTTTTCTCAAACTATGAATGGCTTCCGCAAGAATGTTTGCATTAAGCAAGGACCTGCCTTCTGGACGTGATAGAAATGGAAAAAACAAAGCCTGAAAATATGTGTTCTGCTATTGGTCGACAAAAACGCTGATCATAGAAAAATTGGTCATCACGGAAATCCTTGTTTAGCGGGTACCCTGACGTTGGCACGGATTCTTTGCCACCCAACCGGTTGCATAGGGGTACTGTGTAATGCCACAAAATAAAAGACATGGATAATGTGCATTTCTTGACTCCCCGTTCTTGGAGATTTGTCTTCACATGGAGTCCTGTCGACGCTTGACGTAATCCCAGTCGAGTCAAACCCCACCCCCCACCCTACCAGCCACCGCAACCCATCCCTTTGATCGCCCCCTCAGGCCCCTCTCATACCTAACAAAATAATTTCACCATGGGGAATCACGGTGGGTTAATTTCATCAAGCTGTTCAACTTGTTTGTCTTTAACTGCGTCAAACATGCTTGATTTGTTTTATTGACTTGATGGCATCCACATTTCCATGTGCAAGTCCATTCAGGACTGGTGTAAGAGCATCCATTTGCAAAAAGCATGCAAGTTTTCCTTGTTTTTGTACTAATCTTGAGACTTGAGTGAATCTGTACCTGCAATGACAATGCTTGTGTCGGTGGTGTCATATTCCATAAAGACAAGTAACAAGAATCAGTGGCAATCTCGTTGGTAATCTTTTGTCTATAAATTGTATGACTGAGGAGGGTTCTTACAAGTTACTATACCATCAAATTTGTAACAAGTTTATAGTTACTCGTCAACGGTATCCCACACATCGCACGTGAATTGAGGGATGCGATTCCATAACATGGGTTAACAGTCGAGTGTAAAAAACAAATCAGACATTTTCTCATTGTAATGTCCCGTCAAAGCGAGTAGCTAGAGGTTACGGTGTGAGATAAGATGTCCAGTGATGACCTCCCATGCTCCTTCTTTGAAGAGAGGGAATTTAGAACGTGGCTCGCAGTTATTATGGGACCGAGTGAGAGGAGCCTCAACTGCGAGGGTCTTAATCGGACATGGAATTGGGATGTGTGTGTGGGGGGGGGGGGGG
>SZWC01003711.1:88933-118951 GCA_023375785.1 Penium margaritaceum | reverse complement strand
GAGGGTGGAGGGCTCACCCGAGTCCCGGAACACGCCGCAGGGGGTGGAAGGGGGGGACAGGCGCCGCGCGCCACCGGGCGCCACACGCCAACGGACGCCGGGCGTCAACAACGGCAGTGCCAACGGGCGCCGCGCGCCAAATGCACCGCCGTTCGTGCCCCCAGAACGCGGACGAGGGGGGGGGAGCGCCGGTGCACGCCACGGGGGGAAGGCAGCGCCGACGCGTGCCACAAGGGGGGGGGCAGGCACCGCGCGCCAACGGGCACTGCACGCCAAAGGGGACGCCGCATGCAAACGGACGCCGTGCGCAAACGACGACGATGCCAACGGGCGCCGCGCACCAACGCGCGCCGCGCGCCAACGACGGCGTCGCTCGCGAAAGGAGAGCCATGCGCTGACAGAGCCACCAGCGCACGACGGGCAAAGGGCCAACGCGAACGGGGAAGCGCCGACAACGGTGGAGCGTGAGAGGAAGGCGGCGTAGCCGCGTGTAGGAGGCGGAAGCGAGGGTGATCGGCTAACCCACCGGCCAGGAGGCTGGACGTGATGCCATGTTGAAGATGACTGAGGGGGCCGACAGGGAAATACGGGAGGAGGATAGAGAATAGAAGACTTTGTGATCAAGAAGTTAATGGAACAGAACACTGAGGCCTCCATAAGGAGGCAAGCATGCACGCGCGCCATCCTAGTTGGACTGGCGCGCTCACGTAGCGACCTTACGGCTTGTAGCCGTTGACCTCAACGATCCTCACTTTGGGAAAATGCCAAACCATGGGCAAGGTCACAAAACGTCCTACTCCACTAAGCACTAATCTGTGGAGAGATGACACTAACTACTTTAACATCTTGCGGGGTTGTTTGAAGTGGTAGTGGAAGGCAAAAAGGGAGAAGTCACAAATAAAAAGTGGGGAGTCGGAAAATGGCAAAGGGAAGGATTAGACGATTAAACGCCTGTCCAAGCAGAAGATTTTGTGGTAACTGATTGCCCATTCAAAAAACTCTGAATGCTGAATACGAGACTTCCAGAGATCGCAAAATCAATGCTTATTACAGGGAAGACGAACCAACGGTACTTCCACGAGTGCAACCGAGGGGTTGTAAAAGTCGTAGTACATTACTACCAAAGCTTTGTGAGAAAACCAGGAGTGTTTGCAGAAGAACCCGTCAGGGGACAGCTACAGATCCATTGGCTTCTTGAACCACTCCGACTACAAATCAACGATATTCAAGTTGTAATACTTTGACAAATTTGCTTGATGAGCAACCACAAAGTTATCCTCGAACAATGTTTATTTTATCAACAAAAGCCACAAGTGGCCCAAAGTAGGGGCATGGTCTACGCAGCAGTAATGGAAAAAACCGCACCTGCCTCTCATCGAGCAGCCCGCGTCACAGGGGAGGAAGCAGTATAGAAAGTAACTACAACCATAATCCAATGTGTGCAGCCAAATCACTTCAAATGGCCAATAGATGCCTGCAACACTGAGCACAAGAGTGGCTAGTCCATATTGATTCAAAAGAAGCAAAAACAATTGTAGCAACGAACACAATATCAGCCTCATGAACCTCGACATCTTACAATTTCAGAGTTGTTCTGGAGGCGTTTCCATTACGCGTCAAGGATTTTGAAGGGATTATTCTCCAAAAAAATGTCTTGAACTACCTCAACAACAGAGTTTTCACCACCAGAAAAACTTGAAGCCGGGAAATAGACCGACAGTCAAGAGAACCTATCAAATGAGTAACCACAATCTGACCGAGCTCAAAGGTAGCTAGCCAAGATGCTCAAATAGGGATCATTAGGCCATCCATGTCACCATTCACCGCATGTGTATTTGTCGTGTAAACGAAACCTGGTGAGATGCGAATGTGCATAGGGAGTTTAACGAAATAACCATCAAGATTTGTTATTCCCTTCCGTAAGCACAAAAAACGTTTCGACAAGCTCCGTGGATTGAGAATGTTCACCAAAATTGATGTACACAGTGAATATCGTCAGATCCGTGTGTCTGACGTCAAACGCACCTGCGATATTTATTGTGGCCATGAACAATATTTTGACATTAACTCAATAACTTTGTCGTCGTGCATCTCGATGGCATCTTGGTTTAAAGCCGTACCCTGAAAATCACCATGGATACCTTGAAACTTGACCCAAAAAAATCTACAAAGGAAATCTTGAAGTTTTAGTTTGGTCATGGTTCGATGGAGTTTGTGGACCACATCATGGATGTGTACAGATCACCATGGACTCGATGAACAAAGGTCATTTCTCATTGACTGACGTCCACCAAAATTTGAGACATCTGAGTATTTTGGGGATTCTATAACTACTCGCATCGATTCATAAATAGCTTGAGCTCAAGTGTCAATGTCTCACTCTGATCTTACTCACTAAAGCACCGAATGGGTAAGGGGATATCGCAAAACAATACTCATTCAACAGAAAGTTGATCTTGAGTTGATCTTTCTAGGCTTATGATTTTTTTATTCAACAGTGGACTATGTTATGGAGACCAACATGCCTGATCGATAAATCGAAGCCCTTCTCCTCCAAGAGAATGGTGTTGGAGAACAACCAGTCATGCATATGTCAAGAATACTGGACGAGCCTGGACTGAACTATGATAGTGCATGAAAAACAAGTTTCTGGAAGTCTTTCATGCATTAAGGGCATGGCTTTGTTATCTGGAATTTTGACGATGTGTTGTCCATAGCGACCACCACGGATTAAAATGTCTCAAGAAGCAGCCAGACCTGGGTCATTGGCAAACTCAATGGATGGAGTTCCCCGGGCCTTGATTTGACTATGAAATCAAGTACCGGTCTGGAAAAATGTATCCGAGAGATGCTCTTAGTCAGCGACCAGACTTGATGGCTGGGATGAGCACATTACTCTTCGAACAATATCTGTACCTTGAGAGGTTGTTCGCAAAGGGCTACAAGGATTTTAGTGGGTATGGCAAAACAAAGTTCTGGTTCAATGTTTCCTACTAATGGAGGAAGTTCACACATCAGGTCATCGTTCCCCCAATCAATGAACTCCACTGCATTTTGTCAGAGAAGTGTCAGGACGCCAGTTCAGGTGGAATATTTGGGGAGGATAAAACACTCAAAGGTCCTGGAAAAGTACCATTGGTAGGAGAATATGTAACAGATGTTTCAAACTACTACAAGACCTGCAACATGTGCCAACGCCATAAGTCAAGATGAACCAAACCCACAAGTTTACTTGAATAATTCCTGGTAGCCAAAGAACCATGGTTGGACATCCCTGTAGAATTCATGACATGTTGTCTCGTCATACCGAACGGGCTTGATGTAACACTTGTGGTGGTTGGCCAGTTGCAGAAGATGTCACCCTGACAACTACGGTCATCACCGAGGGAAGACCACGGCAGTTCCTCAACAACATGGTACATCGCGTCTCCTCCTCCATCACCAGTGATAGGGGTGATAAGTTCACCAGCAGAGTTTGGCAAGAGCTGATTACTTGCAACGAAAGTAAGATCCACCTATCGACGACCTTCCATTTTCAAGATTGAAGGACGTACCAAGTGCACCAATCAGATACTCGAACAATTGCTCTGAACACTATGTGAGCCACATGGCATTGACAGGATGGTCAAGCGAACAAGCATCGAGCTCTCATACGGCTCCGTGAAGTCAGCTACAACTGGAGATATTCCTTCAACAATGATTTATGGCAAAACCCCCTCAACTCCAGCGGCTTTGCAGATTTCGATTAGCATACAGGCAGTCAAAATCAAGCGGTGAGACTTCCAGAGCATCTAGGATGAGCCTCACCAAACACTCACACAGAAACGGGCAGCTATTAAAGAGGCAAATGAAAAGCATTGAATGAAACCCAGGTTCCATGTCGGTGATTGCATCCTACTCATCACCAAGAACATCTATTTGCAAGGACATGACTACACCAAGCTTAAACCCAAGTAGTTGGGATCCTTCGTGATCAAAGAGATGCAAACACCTTTCATCGTGAAACTCATACTACTGGCCAGCATGCATATTCACCCAGTGCTCCACATGAGCAAACTGAAGCTCTAGTGGGACCCAGCGAATACTTTTCCAGGAGCGATGCACCACCGCCATCTCCTATGGAAGCGGACGAATATATGGAGTACACCATGTAATCCATTTTGGGAAAACATCGCCTTGGAAAAGTCACGGAGTATATCCAGTAAAGTGGCAGGGCTACGACGCTTTGCATGACTACTAGAAGTCCTACAACAACCTACAGGATGTCAATCATCCAATTGAAAGCTAGTTTAACTGGCATTGACCTATATCTCGTAGGGCATCAAGAATTTGTGGTTAAAACAGAGAGAAGTTTCATGTCCCTGACATTCATAAGTTCCTAAACCCCGTGCATGGTATTTTCTGCCATTACATTCATGGCCCGCCACTTGTAAAACACAAAATATTGACCTCATTTGGCCAAGGGAATCCTGGCCGCCTGTTGGATCCTCCAGTGTTCTATTAGAGAATTTTATCACCTGTTTGACCACTTTCCAAAACTTTTGACAGAACGATCACAAACCATGTCAATGTCTTCATATTTTTTTTGTCGAGTTCTCGACGACGCTTTGCCTTTTTAAATACATACCTCAATATTCTCAAAACTTTGTGACTTCTCGGTGGAGTTTCTTGAAATGACCTCTCACGACGCAGTATTGCACGTGCTATTTAACTCGAGCATATGAGATCCCAGTTATGTCTCATTCTATTTTTTGCTATGATGTATATGCACTCAACAGCTCCTACACTTGTCATCGGAGTAAACTTACTGCTCATTCTAAACTTTTAAAAAGTCCCAATTCCTTGAAATGTCCTCTACTCTATAACTCATCCCTGTGAACCATCCATGTTTTGCTCGGCGTAAGAGTGGGTCCTTCTACCGTAGTGTCCAGTACGTACCCGCGCAAAACTGAAACCCGAAAATCCTATATGTAGCTTTAGGTAGGTCTTGAATAGATTATGCATGTAAAAAGAGAAAGTTTGTGTGTGTGCAACAGACGTGTATCTAGCTCCTGCACAGAAGTCGTCGTCAGATCTTGCAAGAGTGGCATGTAGAGCTTAGTAGATGACATTCTTTTCTGCATCCGTCTCGGGACAATCTTCATCAATGATTCATGTAGGAAGGCTCAAATTTTTCAAGTCTTCAGAGGCCCATTTCTGTTTTTACCTCGCCTCCTCATTATGGCTCCCAACCAAGGGGAATATTACTCCAAACACGTCAGCTTGTACAAGGTTTCTGGAAAAAAAAGCTCAAAGTTTATCATAAACAGAATTGATTTCATTTTGTGACGCGTGGACATGACATTGTTGCGTACGAAGCACGGTCGGCAATTTGGTGCCAAATCCTCTCCTGTTTTTTTTTTTTTTTTGCTCTTGCTCTTGATCTCTCCCTTGCCTTGCTCATCTGGTGAGTTGGACGAGGACGAGGGATTGAGGCTGTAGGCCTTGTTTGTTGAGGCCTTGCAGCCTCTTGGTAGCCGGCAGGTGGCTGGCCGATGGCCGGTGGTAAACCTGACCAGTTGCTAATCAAAAACCAGCAAAGGGACGGCCAATGGCCAGCCAACGTCATGGCAAGGGGTGGTGTTCAACCACCTCTTGCTTTTGCGAGGAGGGAGGGCCGAACTGGCCATCATGCTGCATTCCTCTCCAGCTTGTATGAACCGTCCCGGTTCACGGCCAACGAGTAGGAGTGCTAGATAGTGATTCGTCAAACTTATGAGGGAAAATTGATAATTTCAATCGCCAACTAAACATTAACATGTGCGCGGCACTTAGTCCTAAGCTGCAGCTTGTGGTTCAACACAGCTAGTGGCCTCTTCCTTTAGGCTGGAATGTCCATGCAACAACTATGTTGGCCGTCCCCAACCTCCTATGGTCGATGTCCATGAATATCACCAAGTGAGAATGTCTTTCACAAACACAAGAATCGGGTGGTGTCCCTTGCCAGGCGTTGACCTGTGTGAGCTTCCAACCCATTCCAGTATTCGTAAACCACCCCAGTGGGCAAGCAATATTCAAGCTTCAATGAGATATGTTCAGGTCCACAACCAGCCCAATAAACAAGGTATTCCCTGATAGCGCACGATCAAAGTGTATGCTCCGGGTACTGGAATAGGAGAAGGACCTCGTATTGAAAATTGGCAACAAGGACTCCTGGTGGTCGCTAGATGGTTCCTTCCATCGTATATGGAGTCAACGTTCTCACATGAAAACATCATATCTTCATACTTGAAGGAAGCAGCAATCGGTGTGCCACTGGCCCAATGTGTGCAACGATAAAAAAATGGCTCAATCCACTTTGGGAGAAGAATTCACGCCCAGGGAAAATTCAGTCAAAGATTCTTGATACCAAGCACCACCTTGTCATCGATGTTAAGTGAGACATCACAGCGGATTTTCTTGGCATATGCCTTTTGTCATTGTCGAGCCGCTTGAAGGTGATCCTTCACTTTCTATCACAAGGAGTCTATGTGCTTGACAAAGGGTTGAGCAGATGGAATCTGTCCTTCTGTACCCCCACTCTTCACCACTGAAGATGGCACCAATAGATGCCGACCACTGTTGAACATGAACGGCTTAAGTCAAGTAGACTCGTTCATCAAGTTGTAAACTCCGTCGGTGCTACGAATTCATATCAATCATTCATGGCAGGGTCCAAGTGCTTGTGGAGTACCTAATCTAGAGTGAGATGCATGTGTTCTATTTGTTCATCAGTTTGACGGTGAGATTTTGATGATACTTCAGACTCGCTGCCAAAGTACTCGTGCATCTTCTGTGAGAACTTACTAGCAGTTTTTTTATCCAGATTAAAGATCATGTGCAACGGCAAAAAAATATTGAACAAGAGACCAACTGTCGCCTCTGCGTTCATGTCAGTGGTTGTAAGAATGCGGTATGTCTTCATGAAGATCTACAACCGCTAGTATTGCACCATGGCCAATGGTCATATCCAGAAGAACAGAAATAAAGTTCAAAGCAACGCGTTCCCATGGAGCCCCAGGACGGGAAGCTGTTGGAGGGGTCCATTGGGCCTTTTGCTACTAGCCTTCGTTTGAAGACATGGATCACATGTCATTAAATATTTTTGATCGTTGACGCTCTATCATGGCCATCAATAGTAGTCTCCTAGAGAGCCTGTCCGATCTTTCAAGGTCCTACATAACCGGTGGTTGTGAAACGGGAGGGTAATCTTCACTCGGAGGACTATCGAGTCCGGTACAACAACTTGTTCTCCATGCTCATAGATTCCCATGGCCTCCACCAATCCATGTATGTCTAGCTTTTGATACTATAGTGGACGGTACATTCACCAAAGATTTCAAACCCATTTTAGTGATGGCTAAATTAGCCAAAATTCTGGGCAAAAATTATTTTGTACGTCGTCACCTAACATGCCTGGTTATTGGGGTACGAAGTGTCATGTTCATCGACCGGGTCAGCATTGGTGTAAGAATGCAATGGGATCCCTTCATCGCAGCTTGAACATCCATGAAATTGGATGTTCAAAAGCATGTCACGGAGTTCACGCCTACTTGGCATGTACAAATAGCACAAGGAACCTAAGTGCAAAAGCCCATCTGGCGACTAAACCATTTCCTGCACATAGATTTTTCTTGACAGCAATGTGCTCACCATCCAGTAAGATCACCCGAATTTCAAAGGTGATTCACCCAAGTGGCTAGTAATTTCTATGAAAACGCATGGGTAAATCCAAATAATTATTTTTGGTGAATATGTCGTCCAGTATGGTAGTATTGAAACTACTAATCGATATAATATCACATTCGGATCCTGTTTGAATATTCGTTTGAAATGAATGTTTCTTTAGTGGTTGTTACAGAGGTGTAGTGGAGACTGGAGTTTACACTGTTCCTGTTGTAATGGCCATGAAACACCCACCAAACTCGGCGATTGCATTCATTCCAGAAGTCTTTAGGTAAGTGGACCATCCACATTGATGCATCCAAGTTGATGCTTCCACGTGATTAAGAATCGGCTCAGGTATTCACTCCAATGCACCAATCTTCTTGACATGTTCAGTTATGTTTTGAAAAACAAATATGAGTTATGATCGGTCACGATTGTCACGATCCCCTCAGTACCCTTAAGGTAGCAACGCCACATATTCAAAGCGTGTATCAAAAGAAGGAGCTCTTTATCACCAGTTGTAAACCGCAACTCCGTGAGGATGAGCATCCAGCTCTCATGCGCAACTGGATGACCATTTTGTATGAGGTTTGCTCCCAGTCCTAGTACCGACGTATCACATTGTACCTCCCACGATTACAATGAATAAGGAAGAGCTATGACAGGCACAGATGATAGATATTCTTTGACATTCAGAAAAGTGTTCTCATTGTGAGATGTCCATTCCTGATACAGTCTCATTGCGTGAGACATGTTGACGGAGCTACCATGGGTCAAATGTCCTCGAATGAACCATCATTGTTTGCAAGGCCGAGGAAAGACATAATCTACCCAACATGTTTTAGTACAAAAAAACCACCATGGGCTGGACCGTTTGTGGGTCGATGCAGACATCGTCCTTACGAAATCTATGTCCAAGGTGACCTCATATTGTGCAAACTTGTACTTGCTCACTTTTGCATAGAACTTCCATTCTTGAAGGATCGTGAGGACTTGGCATAGATGTTATACGTGCTCTTCAATTGATTCAGAGAAATCAAGGTATTTTCTAGATCAGCCAAGACAAATTCAACAGCTTTCTTCGTGAACGTTCGGTTTCTTTCTCCTTGAAAAGTTGCCCGGGTGTTGTCCAGCCCAAAACACAAAACCTAAAGCCAAGATCCAAAACTAGTAACGTCTGATGTACCTCCAAAACGCTGTTTTGGGTACATCATCTTCCGAGATTCGGGTTTAAGGGTATCCTTGAGACAAAGGTTCAAAATACATTTCCTCTTGGATATGGTCGAAGATGTCCTAGATACGTGATAAATAAACTTTATTTTTCACCGTCAGCTTGTTCAACATCTAGTAGTCCAAGAACATGCCTACAAAATCATGATTTGTTTTCGAAGAGCATCAACACACCGTACAATCAGCTACCGAGATCAATCCACCCCTCTCCAAGGTACTCTTTAATTTGGCATGTAACCTCTCATTTTGTCTGCCAGACAAAGGCGATGCATGGGTCTAAATAGATGAGTCGTCTCCAGTTGCAGCGCAATCATGTGGCCCATGTGTTGTTTTTGCTGAAGCCCAGCCGATGGATATTGGAATACATCTGAGAACTACGCAAGCAGTGATTTGAGCGCTTGTGGTGTGTCTTCCATCACGCCGTCCTCCACTTTCTATAGTTCAGTCAAGGGATATCGACAATCCTATTGTTTATATCTCGTGACCTGCATCGTAGACAAGCTGGCATAGACTTTAAGAAAATTCGAAGACAATTTCATACACGATATCAATGAAAACCTACGTTTTTCCTTTCAAAGGATAAATTCCTTTTATTCAATGGACATCAAAGCCTTGTTTTAGTGGAGCAAGGCATTGCATAGCACCATGTGAAATGGGTCGGAAAAATCGAGTACATTGAGCGTGACACTCTAAATTTGCCCTTAAATACAAATTTTCACTTTGCATATACCAATCACAGGTATCATACGGTTGATACTGACAAGAAATGCACCACCCAATAGCTTGTACTCGAGGTCTACCTGTCGAATAATGCCAAGTCCAGTAAAGGAGTCATCCTCTCCTATGTCAGAAAGTATGTTCATAAGAGCACTAGCTAGATGTCATTTGATCTGCATCATCATGTTGCTTCCATTATTTCGAATAAACAGGCTT
This sequence comes from Penium margaritaceum, assembly GCA_023375785.1. NCBI lineage: Eukaryota > Viridiplantae > Streptophyta > Zygnematophyceae > Desmidiales > Peniaceae > Penium > Penium margaritaceum. The sequence continues at coordinate 109,102 of SZWC01003711.1, read as the reverse complement.
GATGATGGCAAGTCGAGTTTCTGATGAACACAAATTGAAAACAACGATCGTCACAATTCCCATGGTTCACCTATTCTGGTCCACAACTTGTGACTACGTGTGAATTCGACTAGTACCCTAGTGATTCTTAAATTAGTGGTTCTTAAAATTATAAATGATGTGTTCCTTAATTTTGAACACATTTTTGACATTTGAATGATTTATGTGTCCCTAATTGTACGAATTTGGATGTTTCCTGCTCCCTACATTCGACGAATTACCCTCCCAATTATTTTTGTGCTCCATTCTTTTGACAACCTGCCTCTCGACTTCTGTTATGCAGGTGCCAAATTCCTCGCGGACACTGTCGCGTCGCTGCCATTCTCTAGTTTGAAGATTCAAATTACGGAAGGAGGAGTTGCTCACAAAGAAGAACACGTGACCGTACATGCGCAAAAAAATGAAAAAACAAAGTCACAGCAAGTTCACCAGGAATGGGATTCTTGAACCCGAGTCAAAACTTGGGAAATATCTACCCTCGCACTTTACATTTGTACAAATTCCAATATAATCATTTAAGTGTTCCTCTAAATTTGTTGAAAAAAAGGTGGTAAAATTTCAACCATGACAAGAAACATAACGAGTCGAGTCTCCAGTTCTTGCTCTGAACTCGTCGTCGGAGTTGGAAGAATGCCATTCTCAGTCCGCGTCAGGGGTTTACCCCCTTTGCAGGACAGAGGGGAAATCGTCATAAATGACCCAGAGTAGGGAGACTCAAATATTTTGAGTCTCCGGAGGCCCACTTCTGTTTTTAGCCTTACCCCTGGCTTTTGGACCCAAACCTGGGATTTATACCTCAAACTCGTGCGTTCGCACGAGTTTTCCGATTTCAAAACTCGCAGTTCGTCCTTAAAGAACTCGAGTTTTGTTTTTGACGCATCGGCGCAAAATCGTCGCATGTGAGGCACGATCGGCGATTTCGCGCCCACTCCTCTCGTGCGCTCCCCTCGCTCCTCGCTCTCACCTCCGCTCTCCCTATCCCTCATCCTTGCATACTCGCTTGCAAGGAGGGCAAGGGCGGGCGAGGGCACGAGGCCACGAGGCCTCACCCTCGAGGTCCTCGTGGCCCCTCAGCCGCCGATCGGGCTGAGGCCGCGATTGGCGGCTGGCGGATGGCCGGTTGGTGGCCGGCCGGTCACTTGGCCGGCCGCCGGCCGTCCAGTCGGCCGCCAGCTAGCTGGCCGGTGGCCAGCGAAGTGCTGGCTGTCGGCCAGCCCTCGCTGACGCGAGGGGTGGTGCGCAACCACCCCTCACTTCAGCGAGGAGGGAGGGCCGAACCGGCCCTCCCGCTACATTCCTCCCCACTTATTATGAACTGTCTTGGTTCATGAACAACAAGCAGGATTGTCAGTAAGTGATTCATCAATATTATGAAACGAAATTAATAATTTCAATCACCAGTTTAACACCAATACGTACCTGTCACTTGGACCTAAGCTGTAACTTGTCGGTCAGCATGGCTAGCGACCTCCCCCCTTTAGGCTAGAGCATCCGTGCAACAACCATGCTGGGCGTCCCCAACCTCCTATGGTTGTAGTCCAAGAATGCCGTCCTGCAAGAATTTTGCTCACTTTTTTCGGGTTTAGGTGGTGCCCCGTGACACGCGTCGATCAGTGCAAGCTGCCAGCTTGATCCAATACTGGTTGACCACCCCTGTGGGAAACCAAGATGCGGGCTCCCATGAGTTATGTTTAGGTCCACACCCGGCCCAATGAACAAGGTATTCCCTAACAACCCGCGACCGAAGATAACGCTCTCGGTGTTGAAGTAGGCGCAGAACCTCGTATTGGCCATTGGTAGCAAGGACTGTCGGTGGTGGCAGAACGGTTCCCTCTGCCGTGTATGGAGCCAACAGGCTCACATTAAACACGTCATGCATCTTCATACTCGGTGGAAGCAACAATGGGTATGCCACTGGCCTGATGCGTGCAACGATGGGAAATGACCCAATCCATTTCAGTAGAAGTTTTTGTGCCCCTGGTGACTTCAGCTGAACATTCCTAGTGTTAAGCAGCACTTTGTCACTGATGTCAAACGAGACCTTACGGCGACTTTTGTCGGCATATAACATTTGTTGTTGCCGAGTAGCTTGAAGGTGACCCTTTGCCTCCTGTAACAAGGAGTCTATGCACTCGGCAAAGACTTGAGCAGAAGGAACCTGTCTTCCTGTACTCCCACTCTTCACCAATGAAGAGGGCACCACTGGATGCCGACCACTATTCAACACAAACAGTGTGAACTGAGTAGACTCGTTCACCAATTTATTCACCGCAAACTCTGCCGGTACTAGGAATTTGTCCCAGTCATCCATGGCAGGGTCCACGCACATGCGGAGCATTTGTTTTAGAGTATGGTTCATGCGCTCTGTTTGTCCGTCAGTTTGAGGGTGAAATACTATCGACAACTACGACTCTCTGCCGAAGTACTCGTGCATCTTTTTTCAAAACATACTAGCAAATTTTTTATCTCCATCGGAGATAATGCACAACAGCAAGCCATGGTACTTCAAGACACCCTCAAAGAAGAGTCGAGCGGTTTCTTCTGCGTTCACATCAATGATTGTAGGAATGAAGTGTGTCATCTTCGTCAGAAGATTCAAAACCACTAGTATTGCATTGTGGCCATGAGCCGTGTCGGGAACACTAGTAATGAAGTCCATGTTGTCGCACTCCCATGGAGTCACATGAATGGGAAGTTATTGGAGGAGTCCAATAATTGTTACTAGTCTTATTCCAAAGACATGGGTCGCATGTCATGCACTACTTACAGACATCGACACTCCATTCTGGCCACCAATAGTGGTCCGAAAGTGCTAGTCCGGTCTTTCGAGGTCCCACATGACCTTCGACCGGGGGGTCGTAGAACCAGGAGATAATATTTGCTCAAAGGTCTCCCACGTTTGGCATAACAATTTGTTCTCCGTGCTGGAAGATTCTTGTGGCCTCCACCAATCCGTACTTGTCCAGATATCGAGAGTCTTGAAACCAGGAATCCACACAATATCCCATCGGGATCCTTTTTACAAAACCGTTGTAATGGATAATTTCTCGTGGTGGTTGCCCCGGAGGTGCAGAGGGATCTGGTGTTTGTACTGTTGTTGTTGCAATGGCCATGAAACACCCACCGACCTCGGTGGTTGCTTTAATTTCCACAGGCTGTCGGCTTAGTGGATCAGCCACATTGATGCATCCTGGCTGATATTTTCATGTGAATGAGAATCGGCTCAAGTATTCGCTCCAACGCGCTTGTCGTCTTGACAGGTTTGGTTGCGTTTGGAAAAACACCAATGGGTTATGGTTGGTCACGACCGTCACACCCCCATCAGCACCCTCGTGGTAGCAACGCCACATCTTGAAAGCGTGTAGTACCGCAGTGAGCTCTTGATCCCTAGTCGTGTACCACGTTTCCGCGGGGATGAGCTTCCGGCTCTCATACACAACCGTGTGACCGTTATGCACGAGGACAGCTCCGAATCCCACTACCGATGCATCACATCAAAACTCCCACGGTTGCGATGGATCAGGAAGAGCTAGGATGGACGCTGTGGATAGAAGCTCTTTGCCTTTGTGAAAACCGTTCTGACAATCAGATGTCCATTCCCATTGCACGTCTTTTCACGTGAGCATCGTTAGTGGTGCTACCAGGGTCAAATACCCTTGCATAAACCAACCAAAGTAATTTGCAAGACCGAGAAAAAACTGAATCAGTCCAACGTTTTCCGGACGTGGACAGTCTACAACGGCTTGGACCTTTTGTTGGTCGACACGGATGCTGTCCTTGCCAATGATGTGTCCAAGATATTTGAGCTCATCTTGTGCAAACTTGCACTTGCTCACTTTTGCATAGAACTTCTGTTCCTGAAGGATTGTGAGGACTTTGTGCAAATGCTCTATGTGCTCTAGCATTGATTTGGAGAAAACCAGGATGTCATCCAGGTAAACCAAGACAAACTGACCAAGCTGTATGGCGAACGTTTGGTTCATTTCTCCTAGGAAGATTGCTAGGGCGTTCGTTAGCCCGAAGCATAACACTCGGAAGTGATAATGTTCCATGTGCATTCGAAATACAGTTTTGGGAACATCATCTTCCATGCTGCGGATTTGATAATACCCTTGGGACAAATCCAAGGACGAAAATACTCTTGCCCCTTGGATTTGGTCAAGAAGGTCATCAATCCGCGGTAAGGGGAATCGATTTTTCACCGTCATCTTGTTCAACGCCCGATAATCCACGAACATACATAAACCACTGTCCTTTTTATTTTAAAAAAGGCTCTGCACACCATACGGCGAGCTACTTGGCTCGATCCATCCTTTGATTTGGCATTCGGCCTCTCACCTCTCTGCTGGACTTAGGCGATACATGGGCCTGAACGGAGGAGTCGTCTCCGGTTACAGCAGAATTGTGTGGCCCATGTGTCTTTCTTGTGGAAGCCCAGCCGATGGGTCTTGGAATACATCTGAGAACTCTACCAATAGAGATTTGATCTCTTGTGGCATGTCTTCCTTCATGTCGTCCTCCACTTTCTGTAGCTGATCTAAGAAGTAACGACAACCTTGTCGAATACGTCTCTTGACCTGCATCGTAGACAAGCTGGCATGGACTTTGAGTCCAGTTGGTGACAATTCCATACTCGGAATCAACGTAAAGGGACGCTATCCCTTTCCGAAGATGAGACGTTTTGATTCAGAGAACATTAGCGCCTTGTTTTCACGGAGCCAGGGATCATCTAGTTTCACATCAAACGGGTCATGAAGTTTGAGTACCTTCAACGTGACACTTTGTGTGTACCCTCGAATACAAAGTTTTGCTTTACAAGTACCGATCACGTATATCGTATGGTTGTCATCGATGAAAACTACGCTATTTGATAGCTTGTACTTCACGCCAACCTATCGGATAAAGCCAATGTTAACAAACGAGTCATCTCCTCTATTGTCAGCATGTACGTTCACGGGAGCACCATCTAAGTGTCCTTTGAACCGCATCATCGTGTTGCCTCCACTCTTCCTAGTGAACAGGCTCGACGATGGCAAGCCGAGTTTGTGATAAGCACGGAATCTAGACGGAAGACCCTGCAGCTCCCATGATTCACATACTCCAGTCCACATCTTGTGGGCACGTGTGAATTCGGCTAGCACCTTCTAGTCTTTAAATTTCACAGGTTCGAAATCATCGACTAAGGTACTGCGAACGTGATTGCACTCTTCGCTTTGAGTGTGTTTGCTTCAATCACTGTGTTACACAATTCTTGTATAGTGGTCGGCATCGCCACCACTAAGCATGTTCAGTCATGCAATATTTAGTGGGCAATGTCGATCAGCAAGTGTAGAATTAGGTTCAATGAGAGGGGAGAAAACAGTAGAGAAATTTTAACTCGTCAAAAACTCAAATTGTTTAACATCCTCGTCTGAAGACATGAACCCACACTCGTGATTCGGTTTTACCCCTGAGTGGTCCTCACTAACGTCACTCAGGGGTGGAGAAAATCCGCCCACGGCCTTGTCTGTTACCACGGCGGGGTCCATTGCCACGACCGCGACCTCGTCAACAGCCCACCAGGAGCCTCAAGGCACTGAGCCCTCAAATGACTAGGATGCATACATTTCTGCCAGATTTCGTCGCGGAATGCTATGTTGCGACGCTCACACGCCGCCTGGAGCTTGTCATTGTCGCGGCTGGCTTGTGGTTTGGGGTCTTGTACTCGCCAGTCTTCTTGAGTGGAGGGTTTGCAGGCTGCTTGCCCTTGGCCCTGCCCCGCTGCCCGGCTGCTCCTCGATCCCCCGTAGTGTCCATGTGCATGTCGCGGCCTTGCTGTGCATGCGCGTTTGGCCGTGCATCCGAGTAGTGCTTCGGGTTTGCTGGATACACCTCACTCATGTAGTCCCGCAATGCCCTCCAACTTGTCCAAGCCTGGCCTGTTGCTGTTGTGGTGGTCTTTTCCTTCAACTTCTCATAGGCAAGACCGTCAAGCAAGTACTCCAAGAGCATGCACTAGAGGTACTTGAAGGTGTGAGTTCCATTACCCTCGGTGAAGCTTTCAGCTTCCTCCACGAGTACCATGAACTTGCTCAAGTAGGTTTCGAGCGAGCCACCTAGCTGCCTGAAGTTCTTGATTTTGTGGAAGGCGCACTGCGCCTCCTCACGTTGGGTACACTTCTTACGCATAATCGTACAGAAGGCCTCCCACGGCATGGACTTCCACTCGAGGTGCGGCTGCTGCGCAGTCCACTCCTTGACCACATACTTGAAGAGCTTGTCTTCAAGCCGCATGGTGGCAAGGTCACCCAACTGGCTGAGTGGAGCCTTGTGGACACGTAGAACGTGCTCCATGTGATTCAACCAGTCGGTCAGCTTCACGCCCTTCCGGAAGATCTCCACATTGTTTAGGAAGGACGTGTTCATGACCGGCCTCAAAGTCGTCGAGGTAGGCAATTCGTCGCTACCACCGGTAGTGGCATCAGCAGTTGCAGTGTGTTGCGCTTGCTACTACATCCACACCTGGGTCACGCTCTGCAACATCTTGTCGAGGTCGTTGCATCGGCGGATTGCCTCATGGGCGGCCAGGCGCTACAGCTGGCAATCACGGTCAAGGTGCGTGATGCTGCCCAATGTGGGCCAGCAGGTTGGCGAATGCAAACTTGAGCTCTGATGTCATTAGAGCATCAACCATAGCCTCCAGTTCCTCTTGTTGTTCGTGCACCTTTATCCACTACAGCAGGGTATAGTTCGAGTACACGCCTCCAAGGAGTCCCACCTTTCGGAGGAGGCTGTCGTCAGTGACGACACTCGAGTGGGCGCTTGTCTGCTCCATCTTGGTCACGTTGTAGGAAAGGGGGTCCGTCCCCACTCCTCCGGGTGGTGCCGCACCTCGACTGTCGGTGGTGATCTTGAGTCGGGCCGCCGCCTCGACAGCCAGCTCAGCAAGCCTTCGGCGGTCATCGCGGATTGCCTTCACGACGACATCGTCCGGCTCGTTATCGCGAGAACTTCCAGCATGGCTGCTTTCCCCCACCTTTGCTACTCTCAGCAGCCTCATTGCTATCGGCAACTTCAGGCGATACGGCGAGCGCCTTGCCCTCTTGAGCGATTGGCTCACTTTCGCCGCACGATGATGGCGATGATCGTGATCCTCGTCCTCTTTGCCATCGTCGGTGTCGTGCTCTTTGCGAGGTCCACGTCCGGGTGGTCCTCCTCGAGCGCGTTGTCTATCGCGTGGGGTTTGCCCACGTGTGCGTCGACGTGTTCGTCGAGCGCCTTTTTTTCTTCCGCACACTTCTCGGTGTTGCTGAGGTTTGTGCCGGTTACATTTGGCGGCATGGTTGCCTTTGGTTCGGAAACCGTGCTTGCAGCGGTGGCTCCCAACATTTGGAGTCCGTCGAGGGCGGGTGGTGAGGCCGTCACCACCTTGCCCTTGTTGGTCTTGGACGGTCCAGCACATTCCATCTCATCGCTCGTGCAACTAGCACGTGAAGATTGTTGTGAGGATAACTCCACAACTTTGAGGAGGAATCGCCTCCTAAAATCTTACTCACGATCAGTGCGGCAACTGGAGTTTTAATTTCTAATTTCCTTTGCCGCCACAATGGCACAAATGCTTGGATTTTGAAACTAGTCTTCCTAAGCCGTGACTCACGGCAAATGGTAGTGACTATAATCTAGGAAAACAAAAACTTACAAGACAATGGAATGACAAGGATTGTGAGTGCCACTCACAAAACAAGAGCAAAGAGTGAAAAGAGGAATTCTAACAATTCCCAGCAAATCCTTCAATTGTTCTTCCAACTTCTTGTCTTCCTCTTGTCTTCTTGTCTTCCTTGGTCTTCTCTTCACGCTCCTTGACGCCTCTCGCGTTCTTGGACGGCGTCTCCCTTGAGCTTGCGACGTTGGCGAGCCGTCAATACTCTTCAAGGTGTCATCCTCCTTTTTAGGGTGCTCTTGGACCGTGAGAGTCCCTAAGCTTGAGAAGGGGCGCTGTCCCAATTTTTGGATGAAGGAATTGTGAAGGAGCCATGAAAATGGGGAAGATTTGGTGGTTTTTGGAAATAGGAACTTCTCACCCCGTCCCACAAAAATCTTCCTAGCCGCCTGGAGGTGAGTAGGGACTGGAAGAAAGAGACTCCACCACGTAAAGGCCTTTTCTATCTCTCCAACGCACTTCACGGTGCCTCAATCTGTGAAGTGTAGATGCCTTAGTCCCTTCTTGTGTTTCTATTGTTGCTTGCAGCTGCCGGCGGCGTTTTATATATGACGTAGCCACCATTTCTGTCGAACCCTTAGTCACAGGGGTCGTCTGGCTCTGAGAACCACTGTAACGGGTCGTGTCTCCAGCTCCTGCTTTGAAGTTGTAGACGGAGTAAGCATAATAGAGTTCTCAGTCCGCGTCAGGGATTTACCCCCTTCGCAGGACTTAGGGGTTATTGTCATCAATGACCCAGAGCAGGGAGACCCAAATAAATCAAGACTCTGGAGTCCTATTTGCGTTTTTAGCCCTATCCCTGGTTTTGGGACCCAAACGAGGGGTTTTACCTCAAGCCCGTGCGTTCACACGAGTTTTCCCGTTTCAAAACTCGTAGTTTGCCCTAAGCAAACTCGAGTTTTGTTTTTGATGCGTCGGTGCGAAATCGTAGTGTGTGAGGCACAATCGGCGATTTCACGCTGACTCCTCTCGTATGCTCTCCTCGCTCCTCGCTCTCACCCTCGCTCTCCCTATCCCTTGTCCTCGCTTGCTCGCTTGCAAGGAGGGCGAGGGGGGAGAGGGCACAAGGCCACGAGGCCTCGTCCTGGAGGCCCTCGTGGCACTGGAGGCAATTATGGCAGGGCCCTTTGCGAAAGGTCGTATTGATACGCGCCAGTAATGTCTCATCGTTCTTGCGATTGTGCTTGTAGTTGGACACCTTCTATCCACCAGTCATCTTGACTGGAGGATTCGTAGGCTGCTTGGCTGTAGTCCCAGCACAATATCTGGCTCATCCTCTTGTCCCTGTAGCATCGATGCTCACATTGTAGCCTTACTGTGTGCGCATGTTTGGCCTTAGATCCGAGTAGTGCATTGGTTCACCAAATAGTCCTTTCTATGTAGTCGTGTTATTCCCTACGGCTTAACCAATCCTGGTTTGTTACCATCATGGTAGTCTTTTCCTTGAGCTTCTTGTTGGTAAGACCGCCACCCAAGTACTCCAACAGAAAGTACTCCAATTACTTGAACCTCTGGGTTCCATTGCACTCAGTCACGCTTTCAACTTCCTCCATGACTGTGGTGAACTTTCTCAAGTAGATCTTAAGCGAGCTAGCAACTGCTTGAATTCCTTGATCTTGTGGGAGGGGAACAGTGCCTCCTCGTGCTGGGTGTACTTCTTGCGCATTATGGCACAAAATGCCTCCATGGATTACCATGGACTACCATTCCATGTATTGCTACTGCGTATTCCACTCTTTTACCACATACTTGGAGAGATTATCTTCAAGTTACATCATGGCAAGGTCGTTCCACTAGTCCAGTAGAGCCTTGTAGATACGTGGAATGTGCACTGTGCGGTATAGCCAATCGAGCAATTGTAGAGCCTTCAAAGATCTATGACGCCCCTTCGAGGAAGGACGTGGCCATGACCGTCCTCAAAGTCATTGAGGCAGGTAAGTCATTGCTGCCACTAGCGGTGGCATCAATACCTCCGGCACGCTACGACCGCTATAACACCCGCACCTAAATGACACTCTATAACACTCTGTCAAGGTCCTTGCGTCGACGGGCTGCCTCATGATGGGCTAGACACTATATTGGCGATCACGAAAGAGGTCCATGATGCTTAGCGTGACGTGGGCAAGCAGGTTGGTGAACGCAAAATTCAACTTTGATGTTGTCAAAGCCTCGAGAATAGCCTCAAGGAGTCCCACCTTTTTAGGAAGCTGTCATCCGTGGCAATGACCATGTTGGCGTGGGCCTTTCCCGTCACAGCCACATCGTAGGAAGGGGGTCTATCCCAACTTGTCAAAGTGGTGTCACAACTCTGCCGTCGGTGCTGGTATTGAGTCGTCCTGTCGCCTTAACGGCCAACTAAAAAAGCTTCTAACGATCGAAGCAAAGTTCCTCAGCTATAGCATCCTTTGGCTTGTGCTTGCAAGAACTTCACGTGTGACTACTTTTAGTGCCTTTGCTACTATCGACAGCCTCACTGCTATTAGCAGCCTCACTAATATCGTTAGCTTCTTATAACTCAGCAGGAGTCTTGCTCCTCTTGAGCGGTTGGCTCGATTTTGTCACTGAATGATGGTGATGATCGTGATCTTCTTCACCTTTTCCATCATCAACGTTGTGCTCTTCGTCGGGTCCATGTTTGTGTGATCCTCCTCAGGTGCATCCTTCGTCATATAGATCATTCACGTGCACATCGACATGCTCGATGTGTATTTTTTTGGCTCTTCTGTGCTTCTTGGTTTTGCCAAGTATAGCATGGGTTGCCTTCACTAACACTCTTGTTGTTTCTTTGGCCAGCGTGCTCGTGGCAACTGCTCCCAACACTTGGATTCCGCCAAGGACATGTGATGAAGTTGTCACCACCTTGTCTTGCTGGTCTTGGATGGTCCCGTACTTGCCATTCTGATGTGACTTGCAAATAGCACGCACATCTTGTGTAAGGATCACTCCCACTTTCAAAGGAGTTTCATCCATTTTTGGTGTCCTTGCTCTCACGGTTGGTGCGACAACTATATATATAATATATTTTTCTCTAAGCCGCCGCGGGCATACGACCACATAGTAAAGATCTCTATTCTCCTAGCCGTCATGTTCGGCACATTAATGTGATAAAAGCATCTATCTTCCTGCTCCACCACGGTGGGCACGTGGGTTCAAGCTATATTCATAAGCCGCGACTCCAAGCACTATGCAACCCATAGCACCCAGGACGTTATCAAAAAAAGGAACGTCAACATGACACTAGAGGGTGAACACTGTTCAAAAGACGAGGAGGAGAGGAGAGCAACAACAGTATAGGTTTTACACCCTTAAGGGATCTCTATTGTGCCCCATGGTGATGGGGGAGTATTTAAAAACTCGCAAGGTGTCACCCTCCTTTTTCTTTTGCAATATTCCCTGGTCTTAGAAAAAGGCCTTATCCTAAATATTGGCTAAATGATGGAGGATTGAACCTGTGAAAGAAGGAGAAAGTTGGTTGTTTATAGGTAAGCAATCCCCACCCCGTCCACCAAAAACCCAAGTAGCTCTCTGAGGAAGAGGAGAAGCAAATAGCAGTCAAACAAACAAGTTCAAGCTCCTCAAGAGCTTTCCAATGTACTTTAGGATTCTTGGTACCCCCCTCATGCATTTATGCTATTCCTACAACTGTTCGCAGTATTTGATCTATCGCATAGCCACGGGAATCATCGCACACATGGTCGCGATGGCCGTCTTCCTTTGACAACCACTTTAACAAACGTGTCTCTAGCTCATGCATGGACGTCGTCTTTGAGTTTTAAAAAATGGCACCCAAAGCTCATTAAAGGGGTTTCCCCCTCTGCATCATTATGGGGACAACCGTCATCAACGCCGCGTGTAGCGAGACTCAACAACTTCGAGTCTCCGGAGGCCCATTTCGGAATCTACCTTGCCCTTTCTTTCTAGGACCTAAAGGAGGGGGGTATTATCTCAAACTATTGAGTTCGCATGCCTTTTCCCAAACAAAACTCAATGTTCATCCGAAACGAACTCAAGTTTTGTTTTGTGGCATGTCGGCATAAGATCGTCACCTACAATGCACAATCGGTGATCTTTTACCAAATCCTCTCCTAGTGTCCTTGCTATCGTTCTCGCTCTATCGCTCGCCTCGTTCATACGGCGAGGTGAGAAGGAGAGGGCGACGATGAGGGCTCGAGGTCACAGGCCTCGATCCTTGAGGCCTCGTGGCAACCTAGCCGCCAATCGAACGAACAGCTCGATAGGCAGCAGGTAAGTGGCTGGCCGATGGCGAAGTGGTAACCTGACTCGCCGCCAGTTGTACAGCCGGCGAGCCGCCAGTTGGCTGGTGGTCAGCAAAGGGCCAACCGTTGGCTAGCCTTCGTTGTGGCGAGGGTTAGTGTTGAACCACCCCTTGCTTTCGTAGCGAGGAAGGGCCAAATTGGCCCTCCCGCTATAACGTGTCGATAAGAAGAGGGCGTTTTGGCTTTATCGTAATTGAGCGACCATCCTTTTTCTCGTGTTAGGGTATTCTATTTATGTGTGGGCTCTACCTGTGCAAACATAGAAAAGGATGACAATCACACGGTCCACTTGCTTGCGACAATGGGTTACGTGTTGCATAACCTTCTTTGTTATGCTCAATCATCGACGCATGTAGCAGGAAGTGTAGTTGGATGACAAGTGTCGGAATTCTCGACCTCATATGCACAATAGCGGAAACAAGAATGAACCATACATTGGGCCTTGGGCGATTTAGTCGTGCGTCGCATGCAACGCTGCGTCATGAGAAGATGATTCAATAAGCTTATCCGAGAAGTCGGAGGATTTTGATGAGATAAGGCTCATTTTCGTATAACCTTGTCAAGAAGTGGACAAAACAATATTGAAAGGTTGATAAGGTTTGTGATAGTTCTGTCACTAAATCTGGAGGAAGTGCAACCCATCAGAATCTTTTGGAACGCAACCCCGGAGATTGGGGTAGTTGGCAAAAATGCCCTGATTTGAGTTACGGTGAAAATGCCGATTTCCCCCTGTTTTGTCACCCTTGACCCTCATCCGCCTCTCCGTCGGAACGATAAGCCTCATCCACCCCTCCGTCGGAACGATAAGCCCCATTCGCCCCTCCGTTGGAGCGATAAGCCTCATCCGCCCCTCCGTCGGAGCGATAAGCCTGATCCGCCCCTCCGCCAGCACGATAAGCCTCATTCGCCCCTCCGCCAGAACAATAAGCCTGACTCGCCCCTTGTGCAAGGACGCAAAAATCCTGGCGTAGAAAATAAACAATATACCCCTCTCGTTTGTCAAAAGATAGCATGTCGACGTCGCATGGATGCGGCGTCGACATGCTGACGTCACAANGGAGCGATAAGCCTCATCCGCCCCTCCGTCGGAACGATAAGCCCCATTCGCCCCTCCGTTGGAGCGATAAGCCTCATCCGCCCCTCCGTCGGAGCGATAAGCCTGATCCGCCCCTCCGCCAGCACGATAAGCCTCATTCGCCCCTCCGCCAGAACAATAAGCCTGACTCGCCCCTTGTGCAAGGACGCAAAAATCCTGGCGTAGAAAATAAACAATATACCCCTCTCGTTTGTCAAAAGATAGCATGTCGATGTCGCATGGATGCGGCGTCGACATGTTGACGTCACAATTTCCCACCCAATTATCACGCACTCCTTAAAAGAAGGGTTTGTGATTTTTTTGTGAGTGGTTTGCGGGGAGTTTGCATGGGGGATCCGAGATTCCCCAGTGTTAAAAGGGAACCTGCTGGGCCCGGCTACCGCGGGGCCCAGCAGGTGCCCGCGCAAAAATAAGCCCTCAAACCTGAGAAGCTTCACCACAGCTTCCTAGCAATGCTGCTGCTGACTTGGCGGCACAGACCGGTCGGCTTAACGCACTACCATGCAAGCGGGTGCGAGAACAGCAAGGGTTAGGCTAGGAGAGACAAGACAAGTCTCAGAAGCTGCATTTCAGTGAATGTGCAGAGAGAGATGACAAATGACAGGTCCACAGCATAAATAGCCGCCACGGCTCACAGCGGGTGGCGCACGCAGCGGCACCTGTCGGTCCTGAACCGGCCCAAAACCACGGTTTTGGCCATAACTCTGCGCACAGGCGTCCAAACGGAGCGCCGTCTGATCCTACGGATGCAAGACAAAAAGACGGACACAACGACTGGTCACACGCCTATGTCCGGCAGCAGCCGGAGAGGGTAAGAAAACAAACATGCAAATCAGCCTGGCAGGGCCGTCCACCGAGAAAATCCTGAAGGTCTCCAAACGCAGTCCGTAGGTCGTGGCAACCGTCTGGTACACCAGGTAGACTACCAGGCTGCCTCCAGCAGGTGGAGCACCACCTCAGGGGACTCCGTCTCCAGCTGGGTCCGCCTCAGGGATCTGCACGAGCATGGACACGACTGAGTGGTCACAACCAACTGTACAACTGTGTATGACTGACAGCATCACAACACTCCCCCATGACCCGATGGTACGCATGTCCATACACGTGCAGAACGCGTGCCGGTGCAACACAGAGTGTTCAACAGAGACCCGGACAGTCACCCACTCTCAGACAGGGGTCGCAACCCGACGGAACGAACAGCCCCAAGGAACATCCCACGAGCCAGTGCCTTGGTCAGAAAGTCATCGCGCTGCAAGTCTGTGCCCACCCAGACGATGGAGATCAACTGCCGCTCCACCAGATCTCGCACGAAATGATACTCGACAACGATGTGCTTCGTGCGTGCGTGGAACACACCAGAGTTCTCAGCGATCGCGAGAGCACTTTGGTTGTCACAGCGGAGGATGATGGTAGGCACCGACTGACCCAAACACTGAAACAGCCGCTGCAGCCACACCGCCTCAGCGGCGCCAGCGCCCAGAGCAACATACTCAGCCTCTGAGGAGCTGCGAGCAATGCACCCCTGCTTGCCGCTGCGCCAAGACACAGCGGTGCCACCAAGCAAGAACGCGTAACCCGTGCGGCTGCGTCCATCAGGACTCCACGCCCAGTCGCTGTCGGTGTAGCCATCTACCACAACCGAGCACTGTCTCCGAAAGCAGAGACCGTGATACGGTGTGGAGACCACGTACCGGATGACTTGCAAAGTTGCGTGCAGAGCGCGAGCCCGAGGGGACTGACTGAACTGTGCGAGTAGGTTGACAGCGAACGCAATGTCGGGACGCGTGGTTGTGGCCAAGTACATCAGTGAGCCAATGATGCGCAAGTACAGGGTCACGTCCACAGTCTCGCCCAGATCGGCTGGGTCTGTCACCTTCAGAGCGTCCTGCCCGTCGGGAGTGATGGGTGACGAGGCGGCGGGGACAGCGCCAAGGAGGTCAGCAAACCGCTCCCCCACAACCTGTGCATATCGTGCCTGATGGAGGAGGAGTGTCCGTCGACGACGATCATGCACAATCTCCATCCCGAGGAAAGCAGCCGCTGGACTGAGGTCCTTCATCCTGTAGGCGGCCTGCAGGACCGCCTTGGCCTCCTTCACGGCCTCCTGTGAAGGAGACGCAATCAGAAGATCGTCCACGTACACCAGAATGGCAGTGAGGTGCTCGGCTGTCCGTCGGATGAAGAGTGACGAATCGGCGTCGCTCTGGACGTATCCAGCCTGCGTGAGGGTGCGAGTGATCTCTTGGTTCCAGCACCGGGGCGACTTCTTCAGGCCATACAAGGCCTTGCGCAAGCGCCAGACCTTGTTTCCTTTGACCTCAAACCCAGGTTGCTGGACCATGTAGATTTCCTCCTCCAAGGTGCCGTGGAGGAACGCATTGTTCACATCCATCTGGTGCAGTTCCCAGTCATGATGGGCGACCACACCCAGCAGCACGCGAGCCATGGTCATGCGGCCAACAGGGGCAAAGGTGTCAGTGAAGTCCACCCCCTCAACCTGAGAGAACCCCTTGGCAGTCAAGCAGGCCTTATAGCGGTCCAGTGAGCCGTCAGGCTTCACCTTCTTGCGGAAGACCCACTTGGCCTGCACGACCTTCCGTCCCTCAGGACGGTCGACCAGCTCAAAAACTCCGTGCTCCCGGATGGCCCTGAACTCGTCCTCACAGGCGGCCCGCCACTGCTCAGCATCATCTCCTGAGAGAGCCTCCTTTAACGTGTCTGGATCAGGGACCATCAAAGGAGACACGCCTCGCGGGTCGGACAGACCACAACCAGGTCAGCGGCAGCTGCCTGTGCAGCCTCGTGCTCGTCAGCGATCAGCTGGTGCCCAATGGGACAGGCTGGGTGCACCTCCGTGTAGGTGCCTTGGACACTCAGGCCGAGAACCTTCATGCCAGGGTCACCACTGTGCACGCTACGCGTGCGTCGTCTGGGTGGCGCAACCGTTGTCGGAGGTGCATGTGAGGCCAGTGGGCGGAGACGTCCACCTGGCCCATGGGAGTAGCCAGAGTCTGAGCTGACCGATGGCTCAGGCACAGGGAGGGCAGGTGCTGTGTCTGAAGACACTGCAGGCGTGGGCGAGTCAGTCGCGACAGGCGCGGGCGAAGCAGGCGCTGCAGGCACAGTCGAGACAGTCGCGGCAGGCGCGGGCGAGGCGGTCGCGGCGGGCGTGGGTGAGGCAGGCGCTGCTGGCGCAGGCAAGGCAGGTGCAGCTCCCGCACGCGAGGCAGGTGCAGCTCCCGCAGGCGAGGCAGGTGCAGCTCCCGCAGGCGAGGCAGGCACCGCGGGGGCAGGCGAGGCAGGAGACGAGGCAGTCGCGGCAGGTGTGGGCGAGACAGTCGTGGCAGGCGAGGCACGCGTAGAGACCACAGGCCCGACAACAATGATAGCCGGGTCAATGGTGGCCAGCGACGGTCCCACCCCGGAGGCACCCCGGACGGACTCACCCTGTGAGGCAAACTCCCCCAGCCGACGGGAGGCCTCACAGGTGGGAACGTGAGATGCTGCCTGGATGAGAATGGCAGACAGGTCGCGGTACGACAGTGCCTCAAAGAACAGCGCGTCGCGTGACTCAACAATGCGGTGTCGACCTGCATCCCAGAAACACCACGCTTTGGAGCGCGAGGAGACACCGAGGAAGGCACACTTCCGGCCGCGCGGAGAGACCTTGGACCCCTGCTGGTCCTCGGTGTACCAGACGTAAGCCAAGGAACCCCAGACACGAGCAAGCCTGAGGTCCGCACGGTGACCGAACCACAGCTCATACGGCGTGACGTGGTCCGGCAAGTGACCATGCGGGAGGCGGTTCCAAACCCACGTCATGTAGGCGAAGCCCTCGAAGGCGAAGGACTCCGGGAGACCGCACTCAGCGCGCATAACGCAAACCGTGTCCTCCATGGTGCGGTTCCAGTGCTCAGACACACCGTTCTGCTATGGCGTAGCAGGCGCCGAGAGCTGGTGACAGATACCAAGGTCGGCGAAGTGAGTGGTCAGCTCACCGAGATACTCACCGTCGCAGTCAGAGCAGAAGGTGTGGAGGGAGTGACGAGACTGACGCTCAGCCATCACAAGCCACAAGCGCACGGCAAGAGCGGCATCGCTCTTGTGGCGGAGGCAGTAGACCCACCGCATGCGGGTGAAGTCATCCGTGAGGGTAAGGACATACCGACCACGGTCAGCGACAGACTCGACGGGGAGAGGTCCGAGGAGGTCCGAGTGGACAAGCTCCAGGGGACGCTGCGCGCGAGTAACGGAGGCAGGGTAGGTGCAGCGATGCATCTTGCCCTGAGCGCAGAACAGACAGTCGGTCTTGGGCGGCTTCTCGAAGGAAGCCGCGTCAAGACCGAGGGNGTGTGGAGGGAGTGACGAGACTGACGCTCAGCCATCACGAGCCACAAGCGCACGGCAAGAGCGGCATCGCTCTTGTGGCGGAGGCAGTAGACCCACCGCATGCGGGTGAAGTCATCCGTGAGGGTAAGGACATACCGACCACGGTCAGCGACAGACTCGACGGGGAGAGGTCCGAGGAGGTCCGAGTGGACAAGCTCCAGGGGACGCTGCGCGCGAGTAACGGAGGCAGGGTAGGTGCAGCGATGCATCTTGCCCTGAGCGCAGAACAGGCAGTCGGTCTGGGGCGGCTTCTCGAAGGAAGCCGCGTCAAGACCGAGGGCGGGGTGTGTACGGATGAGCTTGGACACAGTGTCCGTGCTCACATGACACAGGCGCCGGTGTAACAGGCACTGGTGGTCAGAAGACAACACCCCCGTGACAAAGACGCGAGCAGACGAGCAAGGGGAAGAGTCAGGGGCAGAGCAGCGCGCGATGCGATACAGGTCATCCTCAACAGTGGCCTGCAACACAATCATGGAAGTGTCAAGTGCTGTGATCGTGGCATCATCAGAGGAGTGGTGAACAGAGAGACCCATCCTCGTGCACGCACGGACAGAGAGCAGGCTGAGCTCGAGATCAGGCACGAAAACCACGTCAGAAAGGTACACGGGACCAGACGGACCATCAAACCGTACGACTCCTGTCCCCTGAACAGGTAGTGACTGCCCAGAACCTATTCGCACTGACCGAACAGACCCAACAGGACCAAGCACGACAAAGGCGGTACGGTCGCAGGTCATGTGGTGAGTGGCCCCTGAGTCAATGATCTAGTGGCCACTCACCTCACAACCTGTGGTGGTCACGGTGCAACGAGCAACGGAGCACGTTGCCTCCGCTGAACGCTCAGCAGGTGTGGCAGGACAGCGGGACAATGCACGACGATGCGACTCATCCAACCACTCTGTGCTGGCAGACTCATCCTCACCAGGCGACGCAGCCCCCCCACAAGCATGACCACGTGCAACAAACACAGAGGGACAGTCAGTCTGTGGACCACTCGGCTGTGACAGCACACTCGCACCTCCCTGAGAGCGAAGTGCCAGCAGTCGACGTAGCTCTGCGATGGTCTGGTCCCTCGGGTCCGGCATGGTACTCCCCCCGGATGGCGGCGGGCCTGCCGCCGATGCTGCACTCGAGGTCGCCGCGGCACGGGCTACTGCTCCAGTGCGGATCCGCTCCTCGTGGGCTGCCTGAAGACCGCGGGTGATCCTCGCCCAGTCCAGCTCCTGCTATCACTCAGTGTAGCGATGAGGTCCGCCGCAGTTGTGGCAGCCGACAGCCCGTCCGGTGCCACCAGAAGGCTGCTGCGGTCCCTTCTTCTTTTTCCCCTTCTTCCCCTTCACGACTGCTGCAGTGGCTATCGGAGCAACAGGGCAGGAGGCGGGAGGGGAAGAGGTGGAGCTGGTGGGGGTGAAGGCGGACGACGGTGTGGAAGGCATAGATGACGTCGCTCCCACTGCTGTTGCGGCCATGGCGCCCTGCCAATGCGCACGGGCTGCCTCGTTAGCCGTCGCGACCTGGATGAAGTACCGTTGCGCCCAGGACAGCAGCTGCAGGGTGTCGGACATGGATGGGAGGACATCGTGGTCGAGGCGGGAGAAGGTGTCAGTGAGCTCAGGGCGCACTCCCAGCATGATGGTGTCCAGCGCCCAGAGCTGAGAGCCGCCTCTGGTGCCCAGGCGAGTGTACAGGCGCATGGCCCGACGCCAATAATCAGCTGCTGACTCCGAGGGTCCCTGATGAAGAGAGTGGAACTCGCGATGGCACGCGGACCGGGTCGCGTGAGTCTCTGCTGCAAATAGGGTCAGCGCCAGCTCCCAGCCGCAGCGCGGATCTGCGCCTGCTCCCGTCCCAGGCGCGCCCAGGAAAGGACGGAAGTCGACCACTGTCTCCTGTGGAACCGCGTACAGCAGTCCACGCATGGCACGCACTGCCGTAAGGGACTGGAGCGGATCAGCCGTCTGGTACTGGCTGTGGTAGTAGGGCCAGACCCCCTCCGAGTCCGTCCATACCTGAAACAACAACTCCCAACAGTCAAACCCCGCTTTGCTGTAGAAGCGAGGCGGGGAAGTCTCGAAGTCCTTGGGTCGTCGCTCCGCGGGGAGCTGGACCTCAGGTGGTGCTCGGAGCGGACGTGGGAAGGGCATGAGAGGCATCAACGCTGCTCCCCCAGCGGCACCCGAGGCCTGATGCGGGTCGGTCTGCTGCTGCTGCTGCTGCTGCTGCTGCTGCTGCCGCTCCGGCTGCTTGGCTGCTGCTGCTGCTGCTGTCCCCTCGGACTGGGCGCCGGCGTCTCAATGCGCAGGCTACTCATCTGCTCCATCAGCCGGCGAAGCGCATCCTCCCCAGTGGGAGGGGGAGCCTGATCCCACTCCTCGACAATGGACTCTCGTCTCTGCGCAGGGGCGGCAGCGAGACCAGCAGACTCCTGGGCCGATGGGGTTGCCTCTCTCTCATTCCCGGGCTGATGTCCCGGTGTCCCAGACAGAGAGACCAAGGCATCGCGGATCTGCCGCAGAATCGCTGACTGCTCATCCTGGCGCTGGCGGAGCGATGACTGCTCCACCAGTAGGAAGTCAATCGCCTTTGAGCGTGGGCTGCGGACCCCGCTCGTGACGGTGTCTTCCGGCTCCTTGCCCTTGGAGCTGCTTGACTCCATGCTGAGGCGG
>SZWC01003711.1:77799-88761 GCA_023375785.1 Penium margaritaceum | reverse complement strand
GCTGCTGCTGCTGCTGCTGCTGTCCCCTCGGACTGGGCGCCGGCGTCTCAATGCGCAGGCTACTCATCTGCTCCATCAGCCGGCGAAGCGCATCCTCCCCAGTGGGAGGGGGAGCCTGATCCCACTCCTCGACAATGGACTCTCATCTCTGCGCAGGGGCGGCAGCGAGACCAGCAGACTCCTGGGCCGATGGGGTTGCCTCTCTCTCATTCCCGGGCTGATGTCCCGGAGTCCCAGACAGAGAGACCAAGGCATCGCGGATTTGCCGCAGAATCGCTGACTGCTCATCCTGGCGCTGGCGGAGCGATGACTGCTCCACCAGTAGGAAGTCAATCGCCTTTGAGCGTGGGCTGCGGACCCCGCTCGTGACGGTGTCTTATGGCTCCTTGCCCTTGGAGCTGCTTGACTCCATACTGAAGCAGTGCAAAAGTCATCCGAACACAAAACCGTCAGCGTTTCTCGAGGAATTGAATCGCTGGCAAAAATTGACTTTTCGTCAAAAAATCTCACCAAGTTTGTGATGACGTCAACATACTCACTGCTGACGTCAGCAGGGGTCTGCTGACGTCAGCAGCGGGCTGCGGCCGTCGTCGCTGCCACTGCCGGTGCTGTTGCTGCCGCAGTGGCCGCCGCTGCCGCTGCTGCTGCTGTGCTGCAGCAGCTCGTTGCCGATGCCACGCTGCTGCTTCTGTGCCACTGTTGCTGCACTGCCGCTACTACTGCGCTGCGCTGCTGCTGCTCTGCTGCTACGCTGTGCTGCTGCGCTGCTAAATCGCTGCCGCTGCTGCGCTGCGCTGCTGTTGCTGCGCTGCCACTGCTGCTGCACAGCCGCGGCGCTGCTGCGCTGCCGCTGCTACACTGCGCTGCTGCTGCACTGCGGCTGCTGCTGCGCTGCGCGGTTGCTCTGCTGCTGCGCTGCGCTGTGCTGTAGCGCTGCGCTGCTGCGCTGTTGCTGCAGCAGCCGCGGCTGCTGCTGCTGCTGCCGCAGCCGCAGCTGCTGCTGGCTGTTGCGGCTGCCGTCAAGGCCGCGGCTGATGCTGCTGCGGCAGCTGCCACTGCCGCGGCTGTTGCTGCTGTAGCTGCTCCCTTCTGCTGCCGCTGCTGCTGCTTCCGCGGCTGATGTCACGGCCACGTCTGCTACGTCTGCTGCGGCCGTGGGTGGAGAGGCCGCGATCGCTCTTGCCACGGCTGTGCTGACTGATGCGACTGTCGTGGCCGCGTCTACTGCTGCGTGGTGGTGGCCCCCCCTCACAGGACCTGTTGCTGCTGCGGTGGGCTGTGCTGCTGCTGCCACTCAGGGCTGCTGCTGCTGTCGCTCACTGCTGCTGCAAACGCTGCGTCTCTACTGCGCAGCTGTGCGAGCTCTGGCTCGCTGCTCTGATACCATGAGAAGCTTCACCACAGCTTCCTAGCAATGATGCTGCTGACTTGGCGGCACAGACCGGTCGGCTTAACGCACTGGCATGCAAGCGGGTGCGAGAACAGCAAGGGTCAGGCTAGGAGAGACAAGACAAGTCTCAGAAGCTGCATTTCAGTGAATGTGCAGAGAGAGATGACAAATGACAGGTCCACAGCATAAATAGCCGCCGCGGCTCACAGCGGGTGGCGCACGCGGCGGCACCTGTCGGTCCTGAACCGGCCCAAAACCACTGTTTTGGCCATAACTCTGCGCACAGGCGTCCAAATGGAGCGCTGTCTGATCCTACGGATGCAAGACGAAAAGACGGACACGACTGGTCACACGCCTATGTCCGGCAGCAGCCGGAGAGTGTAAGAAAACAAACATGCAAATCAGCAGGGCCGTCCACCGAGAAAATCATGAAGGTCTCCAAACGCAGTCCGTAGGTCGTGGCAACCCTCTGGTACACCAGGTAGGCTACCAGGCTGCCTCCAGCGGGTGGAGCACCACCTCAGGGGACTCCGTCTCCAGCTGGGTCCGCCTCAGGGATCTGCACGAGCATGGACACGGCCGAGTGGTCACAACCAACTGTACAACTGTGTATGACTGACAACATCACAACAAAATTCTGCATCTAAAACTGGGGTGGGTTTGTCTATTGTTTTTAACTCAAACGAGGGTATAAAGTTTAACCACGCGGTAAAAAAAACAAATAGGGATTTTCGACTCTCATCGGGGATTCCCATGGACGCCTGTCGGCCGGAATCCCCGTCGAAGTCCCCCCCCCCCCCCCCCCCCCCCCCCCCCCCNTCTCCCCCCACCCCTCGATGCTATCGCGGCCCTCCATCGCGACGGTCGCGATGGAGGGCCGCATTCTAACACTGCATGCCCAATTTCACCATGCTTAAGCAGCGACATGCGTCGCTGTTTGAGCATGGTGAAAACGGGGGGGCGGATTAGTTTTTTTTTTCCCGGACAGGGGCGGATTAGGCTTATTGTTTTGGCGGAGGGGCGACTGAGGCTTATCGTGCTGGCGGGGGGGCGGATCAGGCTTATCCCTCCGACGGCGGGGCGGATCAGGCTTATCGCTCCAACGGAGGGGCGAATGAGGCTTATCGTTCCGACGGAGGGGCGGATGAGGCTTTTCGATTCGACGGAGGGGCGAATGGGGCTTATTGTGCGAAACTTGGGGTATATTGTCACTCCGCCCTTTGAGTTATGTAAAAATATTGAGGCTGAAACACGTTGGGCCATGGATGAGAGAGAGGCACATGTGCTGAGTTTAGGGACCCCGTACGTCAGGGACGTGACACTGTTGTCGATTTAAAACAGGGGCCGCTGGATTAATCTCGAAGAAAGTTTATTGACTGGATATGAAGGGATTAGTTCGTCCGCCCAACCTGAAACTCTTCGTACGTTAGTAATTCTCCGTTTCGCGAAAGCTGTGCAGAACAACGGCCGTGCATGACGCCCTGTCCTTGCCTTCTTTTGAAAAAACCTTGGGCGCGGGCTTCTTCGCGCCTATATTCCTGCGGGACCGTTCGTTACTCGGCCAATGTCCTTTAGAATGTGCTTGGCTATCCAGGAATTTGATTTTGGGATTTATTGAGTGGCGAGCTTAGCTGGCATTGGCCCCAGGTAATAAATGGCTTCATCTTTTTCGTACAAATGCACTCTTTCTATTATGCTGAGATACACCGCGCTTTGAGATGTCAAATCGAATGAACGCATCCTACGGCAGCCGAAGACATTCGTAGTACGCATGTTTCACTTCGTAGTTGAGAAATTTCCGAAGCCCGGAGATGGAGCAGTCATTTATCATGTGCAGTTGCGACGAGAGCATTTCAGGAAAGGGACTGGGAATCGATGCTGTTGTGGCGCAAAGGTCTACATTTGAAAAGGGTCCTTGAAGTTGGTACGCGAACGATTGCGATGCCGCGCAGTTCTCGCTGGCGACTGCCGACGAACCCAATGGTTATCCACTTTAAAAAATTGTTTTTTCTACGTAACTCATCTTGGATGCCGCCTTCGCCACCCGGCAGACCAATGGCTGTTTCTTGCCGTCGATGACCCACTTCTGCAGCAATCGGGTGGTGAGGATGGACACGAGACCGGCTGGTGCGCATTGGCAGATTGAGCATTAGTAAGTGGAGCATGCCTATCAGTCATGTATGTCATGACAGCTGTGTTATGCTGTCATGCATGTCCGAGAACACTTGTGACATCATGGACAACGCGTGCCAAAAACATGTGTTTGAACAGGTCCTGTTTTTGCCTCAATATTCATTGAGATGAGGAAAGGTTAGGCCGGTAGAGGTAGAAAAAGCGCAGTGTAGATGTGTGAACTGGACCAGGGCCGACTCCTCTATCGTCACTTGCACTCAAACTGGCACGCGTCGTGTACCCAAAACAGGAGCAGGGATATAGCCTATATTGCTCCTCGCACGACCTTCAACCGACGGCATTTTCGTGCTTCCGTTACGTCAGTTTCACTATAGTTTGGTTGAACAGATTACCACACAAATACCTCTCCCTTTCTCTCTATCTATCTTATCTTATCTATCTCCTCCTCTCTCCCTTTCTCTCCTTTCGGCTACCTATCATCTCCTGGCACTTGTCGC
The DNA here is from genome assembly GCA_023375785.1 of Penium margaritaceum. Classification (NCBI taxonomy): domain Eukaryota; kingdom Viridiplantae; phylum Streptophyta; class Zygnematophyceae; order Desmidiales; family Peniaceae; genus Penium; species Penium margaritaceum. Next base: position 84,741 of record SZWC01003711.1, on the reverse strand, counting down.
GTTGAAACACCAGAGTTCGTTAGCTCGCAACGTAAAATGCTACGACTGACTCCTTGGTATTTGCTGTCATGTGTGATGCTGATGGAACATTTTTCCATCTCAAGCGCTTCTTTGACAATGTGCTCACTACGTCATGGTGTCCTAACGCTATGTCAGCTGACGACATCAAGCTTCTCGAACGTCGCCCCCGAGGAAACTGGAGCTGCCCTGCTCACACGGCCGTGTGCATGAATCCTGAAGTGCTACCAAGTTTGCGAATCCTACCTCCTAGCCGTGCTCCCCTGTGTGCTCACTTGTGAAGATCCAGTGGCTTGGCACGGGTCTCATCTCCCGCTGACCGTTCCCGCTTGTAGCGAAGGCTTTCTGTTCACCAAGCCGACCCGTCTGCACAACCTTGATAACTTTTCTAGCCACCTTCTGGGAGCCATGGACATCACCCCAATTCTGCTCAACGCACAGTCTCCAGATGCCACGATACGGAGGCAGGCCGAAGAGGCCTTGAACCAGTTCCAAGAGCAGAACTTCCCGGCGTATTTGGCGTCTCTTGCACTGGAACTTGGCAACCCCGAGAAAGTCGAGGATGCCCGGAGACTCGCCGGCCTCGTCCTAAAGAACGCGCTGGACGCCAAAGAATCTGTCAGGAAGGCGGAATTTGTGCAGCGCTGGATCGGCCTGGACCCGTCTGTGAAGGCCCAGATTAAAAGCACTCTCCTGGCAACGTTGGCCACACCCGTCCAGGTTGCGCGCCACACAGCGGCGCAGGTCATTGCGAAGATCGCGCTCATTGAACTACCCAGGGGCGAATGGCCGGAGCTGGTTGGCACCCTGCTGGCCAACATGGGCGTGCAGGGGCAGGACCCTCCACCCGCGCACCTCAAGGAGTCCACTCTGGAGACCCTCGGTTTCGTCTGCGAAGAGATCGCCGGGACGGAGGCGCTGGCCCAAGAGCAAGTGAACAACGTGCTGACAGCTGTGGTTCAGGGCATGAACAAGACGGAGACCAACAACAACATCCGACTTGTTGCTACACGCGCGCTCTGCAACGCACTCGAGTTCGCGCACACAAACTTCGAGAACGAGATGGAGAGGAACTACATCATGACGGTGGTGTGCGAGACGACGCTGTGCGAGGACGTGCGCGTGCGGCAGGCGGCTTTCGAATGCCTGGTCTCCATCGCGTCCACCTACTACGACAAGCTGGTGCCGTACATGAACGACATCTTTCAGATCACGTCCAAGGCGGCCAGGGAGGACCAGGAGCCTGTGGCGCTGCAGGCCATTGAGCTATGGTCGGCTATTTGCGACGAGGAGATTGAGCTGCAGGAGGAGTTCACGGCAGACTCTGAGGTTACCAACTACCAGTTTATTAAGCAGGCTCTTCCTGCTCTCGTTCCCATGCTCCTGGAGACGTTGACTAAGCAGGAGGAGGACCAGGACACAGACGACACGGTCTGGAACCTCTCCATGGCCGGTGGCACATGCCTGGGCCTGGTGGCACGGACAGTTGGCAACGACATCGTACCCCTGGTAGTGCCGTACGTTCAGGAGAACATCGCCAACAAGGAGAACTGGCGGTGCCGCGAGGCAGCCACGTTTGCTTTCGGCTCCATCCTCGAGGGGCCAGATGTTGAGCAGCTGCTGCCTCTGGTGCACCAGGCATTTTCCTACTTGCTGGCCATGATGCGGGACGAGAACTCCCACGTCAAGGACACCACTGCCTGGACTTTAGGACGCATCTTCGAGTTTTTGCACAGCTCTGCTGTGGAGAACCCCATCATCACCCCTCAGAATCTGCCGCACATTCTGGAGGTACTTACTGGAAGCCTTAAGGACGTGCCAAATGTTGCGGAGAAGGCGTGCGGGGCCATCTACTTCCTTGCTCAAGGGTTTGAGGGCACGGAGACGGGGCCGTCGCCCTTGTCCCCGTACTTCCAGGGACTCATGGAGGCGCTGCTGCTGACGGCTGGACGAGAGGATGCGAGCGACTCGCGGCTGAGATCCGCGGCGTATGAGACTCTGAATGAGATCGTGCGGTGCAGCACAGAGGACGCGGCGGGTCTGGTGGTCCAGCTGACGCCAGTGATCATGCAGAAGCTGCAGCAGACTATGGACTTGCAGATTGTGTCCATGGACGACCGCGAGAAGCAGGGCGAGCTGCAGGCGCTGCTGTGCGGCGTGCTCCATGTGAGTGACATGGGCTGAGAGGGCGCTGGGTGCATGCTTCGCCTTCAGTGCTTTGGCAAGTTTTTGTCAAGTGATTGCTTTTTTGTTGTAACGGCCTGTGTTCGGTGCACATTGAAGTTCCATCTGAGATGAAAACTATGCCGTTTGTCTGGCAGTCAGTGGTCTGCACCGAAGTCACGTAGTGTTTTCCGTCCTCCCCTTCGCAGGTTATCATCCAAAAGCTGGGCCGTTCCGACACAACCAAGTCTGGGGTGGCGCAGTATGCTGACCAGATGATGACACTATTCCTACGAGTGTTTGCCTGCCGAAGCGCATCCGTGCACGAGGAGGCGATGCTTGCCATTGGAGCACTTGCAGACGCAACTGGTATGTCAGTGGAATGTAGATGAGAAAGATGTTATGTTCAACATGCCGTTTGAAAGGGTGGTTGAAAAGTGTCAGTCAGGCCGTCAGCCAGATGTGCCCAAGGACACTGGAGAAGAAAGTGGACGCACTCGTTGCAAATTGATGGAGAAAAGCTACTGGTCTGGCCGTCCGGTTTCCCCCGGACGGGAGGAAGGGGGGAGGAAGAGGCTGGGGGGAGGTGCAGGAACAGGCCAGGCACGCCTCTAGGCGCCATGTAGGGCGGGGCCATTTCTGGCTAGACTTAATCTCACTTAAAACACACAAAAGACTCTAGTTTGAATGCGGACAGTCATGGAGAAAGCTGTCTGCATGGCACTCTGGAAAGCGACTTCTGTGAATGACCTTCATACCAGCCGCTTGTACGGCCACCCTGCCAGGTGACCTCTTAGGCGTGTACCCCTCATCTCCTGTCCTCTTGCCTGACATCCTTGTCGTTAAATGTCATAGAGCTGCAGTCAGATTGACAAATGCTTCTACTCACTGTCTCTAGAGTCACAGTTGGAATCTTAGGAGCGGAGAGCAGCTTCTTTGCTGAAAAGGAGCAGGTCCTTTGCTTCATGAACGTTGGCACTTCCCTTTGATACTACAGTAGAGCAGCAAGTTCTCTGCCCCCCCCTTGTTTTCGCTTTGTCTTCTGAGAGCGCTGTTTTTCCCACCGTATAACTGGTTGTCACCTCCCTGCAGTGGTGATGTCTCAGTGGCTACAGTGGTCTCCTTAGTGGCTCGGTTGTGTCTCACTTCCATTTCCTCATGCATGGCCTTGTCTTTGTGGCCGCTCTCCAGGACCGGACTTTGCCAAATACATGGCGGATTTCTACCGCTACCTTGAGATGGGGCTGCAGAACTTTGAGGAGTATCAGGTGTGCGCAGTCACAGTGGGCGTGGTTGGCGACGTGTGCCGCGCAATTGAGGAGGCCATCCTGCCGTACTGTGATGGCATCATGAGCCAGCTGCTCAAGGACCTCTCTTCTGATGCCCTCCACCGCTCTGTGAAGCCACCCATCTTCTCATGCTTTGGGGACATCGCTCTGGCCATTGGCCCTGCGTTCGAGAAGTACATCCCGTATGCTATGCCCATGCTGCAAAGCGCTGCTGAGCTCACGGCTGTGGCGTCATCTGGTGCAAGCGCAACGGATGGGTGGAATGAGCTGGCTGAGTACAACAATGCACTGCGAGCCGGCATTTTTGAGGCGTACGCAGGGATCTTTCAGGGATTCAAGGGCACCAAGGCAGAGCTAATGGCGCCATTTGCGGAGCACATCCTCCTGTTCATTGAGAATGTGTATCACAACAAGGAGAGGTAAGTGACTGCATTTGGTCTGGGGGGGAGGAGGGGGGAGGGAGGGAGTGGAGAGACTGTCTATTCTTTGATGCTTTCCGCAGAACTGAGCATGTGCCTCTCATGTGAGATGGACCAAGGCTGAAGTTTTGGTTGCATGTGGCGGTGACTGATGGACAGAGAAGTCCAAATTTTTGCTCTGCAGTCCTTTCCCGACTCCACATTTTTGGTGCCGGCCGGAGAGCACTTTTTCTGGGCTTGACCGGCTTTCTGTATCCTGCAAAGATCAGTGACGCACTGCAAGTGAACAGAGTTCTGGCTCATAGCACCACCAAGCACATGACCTCCCTAGCCTTGCACGTGAGCTTGTTGGCGAGCTTTTGAAATGGACATCAGCCTGGATGTTGATCACAAATGCATGGCGGAGATGTCTGACACTCCATCCCAAACCGGGCAGTTACGTTCTGTCAGGAAGTCTTTGAGCCCTACATATCAACTGGAGGGCTCGCCCAGTTAGCATGCAGGGCTAATGTCGGTATGCAAACAAATGAAGCTTGTCTTATCCCCAAGCTTGACCTTAGGTCGAGACAACAGGGGACTACATTGTTTGTGAGAAGGAATGCTTGTCTGTAAGCTTTTGCAGTTATTTGGTTCTTTGAAGTCATCACTAGGCTTGGGGTGTTTTTGGAGACCATGTTGAACCCTGTTTCTCACATGTCACTTCGTGTTTCTGGCTTTCTTCTCTGGCAGGGACGAGGTCGTGACAAAGGCGGCTATTGGTGTACTCGGCGACTTGGCGGAGGTGCTGGGCCCGGCGGCTGCCCCTCTCTTTGCAGCACGCACGTTTCATGTAGCGTTCGTGGCTGAGTGCATGACATCAGACGACTCGAGCCTCCGAGAGACAGCAGAATGGGCACAGGGCAGGATTGCAGCTCTCACGTCTGCAACAAGTTGAAAGGGGGGTTCGACAGCTGAGGGGCAGGTGGACTGTTGTTGAGGGGAGAGTACCATCTGGACGCTTCCCATCACTATGGTCTTCTGTGTCACCTCTGCCAGCCCTCTGTCAGTCGTCAGTCAGTCCGTCCAGGGTCTGGTCCGTCAGTCCGTCAGTCCGTCAGTCCATCAGTCTGTCAGTCCGTCTGTCCGGTCAAGTAAGTTGTGTCCGTCCGTCCAAGTCAGTCGGTCTGTCGGTCTGTCAGTCTGTTGGTCTGTTGGTCCAGAATCCCTCCTACAAGCTCTGGTATGCATGTGCATACAACCAGCACCCCCCCCTGGTCCATCTCTCTGTTGTGTTGGTCGCTTGTGGCATGCGCCTGTCCTGTCCGGTCAGCTCTCCAGCTGTCCTGTTGCACCTGTTGCGCAAGCACCTGTGGCAAAGTGTGTGTGACTGCTCCATTGGCTGACGTCACCACATGGACCAGTATGCTGTCGAGGATGCCTTTGTCCACCTGAATCTGAGGTGTGCTGGGCTCGAGAGACCTTTCAACGACCAGGGCTTGTCACCTGTGGTCTGCCCCAGGAAGCAAGGGACAAATCACTCAGCTTCCGTTGCCTCACGTCTTTCCCTGGTATCCTGTCGCACTTCATCGGCTCTAGGGGGGCGACTAATGTGTTGCTCCATGCCACCACAGCCTGTGGCATCCCAGTAGTTCGGAACGAGCAAGAAGGAGCAGAGCTGGGCAGCCGGCAGAACCTGGCCTGTCTATGGTTTTGGAAGTTGTCCATGTTGTCATCCCGTTGTCGCTCTTAAATGTGTAGGACATGTAGTGTTACCTAATAGGATGTCATTCCCTTTGCATGCCTGTTTCTTCCTCCTGTCCACATGTGTCTGTCTTTGGTGCATTGCACTAGGCCATACTCATGAAGCATTCAGTGGATTAGCATGACCTTACAGGCAGTCTCAGCTCATGTGACCCTCTCACTTACTGCCGACAGAGTTTTTGGGACAAGCACTACTGATAAATGCCATGAGAATCTGACATGAATAATGTGTTTTGTGGAATTTCATGGTGTAGTGTCAGTTCTGGGAACTGGTTAGTTTCAGTACTCAACCACCTAATTATGAAGGATATAAATGGAGACATCTGTTGACCTGAATTCTTCCAAGTGACGGAATCATGACAGTAATTTGTCCGCCATTAGCTTAGGACCTTTGTTGTCCCATACTCAGAAAATGCCATCCTCTCTTGTAGGTTCATTTTTGAGTAATATTCATGAACATATGTATCTTCCACCTTGGAGTGGTCGATTATACATGAGAAAAACATTTTGAAAGGGGTGGACTTCAAATGTGTTCTTGATAATGACAGCACAATTGGATATGGCAATAAACATTTGCCAACGTCGGTTTTCTGAATAAAGCCTTCTCACACTGCACCGAAATGGACCCTCTTGTAACCCACGGAGCACTGCGGCCTTCCTAAAAGAACGAAGTAACAGGGCAAGGTTGACATTCGCTTTACCCCCGTCACCTGAAAATTTCTCTTGAGGAGGACGTCTACAGCTGTCATCACAAGCATAATCCAACAACACGCGCCGATTCAGCACCTAGGGCTGGCGGAAGTGTACGATAAGGCGGAAAGAGTCGGAGTAGGCGTGAGGGGAGGAGCAGGCTCAAGAGCAAGAGCAGGCGCGGGGACAGGACTGTCTAGAGAGGCACGATGCAGCGTAGGGACGGGAAACGCTTCAGCCTGCTGCTGCTGGAGGACGGCGACCACTACGTCAACGACTGGGTGGCCACGTGTCACCTTCTGGATGGCCAGCCCGCGCAGCTGGAGGGCCGGCTGCGCCTCTGCGCGCGCTCTCTCTTCTTCGAGCCCCGCGACGTGCACATCGCCGTGTTCATGTTTCCCTTGCGACGGGGAACGGTGGTGCGGCACGATGAGGGAAAGGGACGGCTGCTGCTGGGGACGGACAGCTTCGTGAAGATGCGCGAGAATGGGGAGGACGCACCGTACGAGTTCGTGAAGAGGGAGGATGGGCTGTCTGAGTGGGCGTTCAGCCTGGACTACGCCCGGGTGGATCATGTGAGCTTGCGCGGTGTGTGTGTGTGTGTGTGTGTGTGTGTGTGTCTG
>SZWC01003711.1:10913-27335 GCA_023375785.1 Penium margaritaceum | reverse complement strand
TCTGTCTGTCTGTCTGTCTGTCTGTCTGTCCGTCTGTCTGTCTGTCTGTCTGTCTGTCTGTCTGTCTGTCTGTGTCTCTTTCTGTCTGTCTGTCTTTCTGGGCTATCAAGAACAAAATCCTTCAATAGCAAGTGGCAAGGTGTGGCTATCGTGCGTAATGACTTGCCAAAGTGGGCGTATACTACTGACCAGCACCACAACATTACACACTGTGTGGTTAACCTTAGCACAAGTAAAAATGGTCAGATAGAAATCAGAGTTGAGGCATAGTAGGCATGCACTATCAAACATAAAAAGATTCATTAACTAGTGGCATAGCGTGAGTATCATGCACAATGACCCTCCAAGGTGGGAGAATGTTCCTTCCCATGACCATTGCCTTACACCATGTGTTAACCACTTTGACAGACGATAGCATGAGTAAGAAATGGTAAAAGGGGAAATGAAATTGAAGGGATATGCTATGGATCAATACAACCAAAGCTATGCTGGACTTTCAAGAGGCCGGATCACATCTCGCGTGACTGTTGAAAAAAGCAGCAACTGACCAAAAAGGAGACAAGACACAGAGAAAAAAATAATGAGTAAAAAAAGGACAAAGCGCAGGAGTAGACAATAAAAATGATGTCCAGTCAAAAACATTTACACCTAACGATCGCCTATCTGTAGATGAGGGTTCATGAAATCGCAATTTTTTATGAGGGGTACGTGCACGACCAACTAGTGGTACTACGACGAGTGCAACTGCAAGGTTGTATAAGTCACAAAATGGTACCGACACTACAGGATGGAGGGCATTCCCACAGTTTTGTAAGTAACAAGATGGTTCAGAAGCTAGGTTTTTTTTACCAAACCTGAATTGTTTAAAGGAGAACCCCTTGAATGTTGGCTTAGATGCCGGTAACTTTACAAACAAGCCCAACCGTAAGGAAGAGAATTGCATGATGGAACGGTCTGGAGATGAAATCCAATGAGCAACCACAAAAGCATTCTCGAGCAAGATTTCCTTTAAATTTGTGGTTAATCACCCTGCATTCATACACTCAATTGGTGTATCAAAAAGTGTATTCCTGTATGCAATTTTTTTTCAGAAATCATCAACATTAGTTTATGTAGCCTGCGTCCAGATATACATTCATTGTATAAGGTGTTAGTTATTATGGATTATATGTACTACGCACTAGTTTTTATTAGAGATCCGTGTTCACTTATATTTTCACTTCGCAATCCACTTGTTGATTCACTGTTTCAGGGGTGAGGTGATTGGTCATATATGTTCCCGTACCGACACAACTTGTGATTGGACTGGAGCAGCAATGCAGTCTACGTCAGCATTATTGAGAGGAAGCGATACCTACCGCTGATCAAGTGACCCACGATGCAGCTACAGTTATGCAAAGCAGTAAAAAGGGTAGCCATGAGGAAAGTACAGCACCCGCAACCCGATGCACAAAGACGACATCTCTGGAAGTTCCAAGAGGTGCATGCAATATGGAGTTCGGGCATGACTAGTCCACGTGGAACTTGGAGAAGCAAGGGGGATTACAACAGAAGAACCAACAAAACTAGCCTCATTGGCCTTGACACCTTAGAACTTTCCAACTGTTCCAGAAGAATTTACACCCATTATTGAGAAGTTTAAAAAATTCCTCGAGAATTACCTCTGCTATAGATATTATCGGATAGAACTGAAGCCAAGCAAAAGACTGACAGTGAATGGAACCTATTGGATGAGCAAGAACTAGCTAGCCAAGCTAAAAAAACAGTTGGAAGTTATGTTGTGTGAGGTGTTAATGAGGCCATCCACGTCACGATACATCACAGCTATCATTTTATCGAAAAGATTACCCGCAAGATGGGGATGTACATTGATATCTTGCATAAAAAAACATAGCCATCAAGAACCACTACCCCATTCAGCGAGTACATGATCTTTTCAACCAACTCCGAGAAGCAAGAATTAAAAAAAAAAATGACATGCGGAGTGGTTATCATCACATCCATGTATCCGATATGGACATCAAGAAGACAACATTTTGCATCTGCTATGGGCACTTTCAGATTGTGCCCATAGCAGATGCAAAATGTTGCAAAATGTTGTCTTCTTGATATGGACATCAAGAAGACAACCCAAAAAATTTGTTTGTGGTTGCTCAGAATATTATGAGCAACCACATTTTTCTTTTTGGGTTGTACCTTGATGACTTTGTTCCTGTTTGTCTCCATGGCATCATGGAATACGATCATTACATTTAGGAGCACGGTAAAGATCTTTACAAAGTCCTTGGGAGCAAAACTCTATGAAAATCTATGGAAGTGCGACTTCAGTTGTCATTTGATTGCACCAAGTGGATCCATCCTCCGCCGATGATGTGGTTAAACAGTGACCGAAGTCACAATTCGAGATGTTTCACATCATCGGCAGCAAATGGATCATGATGAACCCCGAGAAAGTGACAGAGTTATCAGGGATATTGATACATTGTCCACACTGAGCATCATGTGCTGAAGCATATCAGACTTGTTCAAATCTGATCCGTGGACCCAATGGATGGAGTTCCTCAAGTCCAACTTTGACTTTGACATCCAGTACCTTCTCCGGTAGATGCTCTATGTTGGCGACATGATCTGATGGTTGAGATCAGTTCATTACTCGTCCAACGAGACCGTACCTCACGAGACTGTTTGAGTAGGGTTACGAGATGTTTTGCGGGTGCAACAAAACCAAATCCTGGTTTGATGATGTCTCCTGGTGACAACGACTCACTCGCCAGGTCTTTGTGCCACGTAGTGACGAACTCTGACGCATGGTATTTGTGGAGTGTCATAACACTGGTTCAGGTGGACACTTCGTCGAGGAAAAGATACTGAAGAAACTTGCAAAGTAGTGCTAGCGGGAAAAGATGCAGACTGATATTCCAAACTACTACAGAACGTGCAACATGTGTCAATGCCATAAGTCGAGACAAACCCAACCCCCGGATTCGCTTCAACCTCTACCGATACCCAGAGAACCATGGTCGGATATCTCCATGGACTTTGTGATGGTTTTTCCTAGCACACCTGAGGGGTTTGGCGCACATCTCATGGTGGTGAACGGGTTCTTGAAAATGTCGCACTTCATCCTGACGACAACCACAATCACCACCAAGAGAACATCACAACAATTTGACTACAACTTCATTCGATAACATAGAATCTCCTCCATCACATTTGTCAGAGGTACGAGGTTCACCAGAATATTGTGGCTAGAGCTGATAAGTTGCTACAACAGTCATATTGAACTATCGACGGGCTTCCATCAAGACATGCGACCAGACTGAAAGCACCCACAACAAAGGTTGAGTAGGCCTTGCTGATGTGATAGGACCCTGATGTGCTTAGCTAGACATGTACATGTTGTAAAAAAAACAAAGTGCAGAAGCTTGATTTTTGTGGGAATTTGATTGTATTGTGAAAATACAAAAGTACATCTAGAGTAGTACTATGTACTAGCCTCACAGTAGCATATGTACAGCACATAACTATGACTCTGTTCCTGGCCCAAGCTGGCCACAACGTCTTGCTACGCGTCCAGCCCTAGACGAGAGTCTTGGCGTGTCTTGCAAGTAGACAGGCCTTTAGGAAGTGAGGGCGCCTCCTAGCCAAGCTGGCAGTGTTGCCAGGCTCACTGGGTCGTCGAAGGAGAACTTTAGCAATATTTGGAACTAGGTGCAAAGTCAGAAGGCTAACTTTACTGTGGTAGTGGTGGTAGTTGATACTGAGATGCTCGAGGATGCTGAGAGATAAGATGTGATCGCTACCAATCCCTCCCTTTATACTGCTACTCTTGGTTGAGACTAGTCCTCTGCTTCCTTGTAGGTAGCAGTTTCAACAGTATTACCTACTCATGCAGTAAAGTGTCGTACAGCATTGGACGAAGTGTTGATGATATAGTAATTCATCGATGAGGTCGTGTACTAGCTCAGATGACCTTAGTGTTGCCTGTACAATGCCATGCGCACACCTCGTAGGGTTGCATCCTCCAACCTGCCTTGTCTGAGGCAGTTGTTGAGTCGTCCAATGTAAGTGAGAAAACAGAGGTGGTCACTCCTCTCTTGGACTTCCCAACGTAGCCATTTACACTCCCAAGCGTGAAAACAACACATGGGATACTAAACTATTATTCAACTGGCTTGGATAGTGAAAAAAAACCACAAAAGGAATTTTCCTGGTATGTCACAAACAATTCTGCAACTGTTTGTAAGAACCTTCGAATCAGGAAACCAATGCGCCCGGTTGTAGCATAAATCCAGCGCAGTTACTGCTTCACTCTAACATAATTGACTTCTTGACATAGTTAAACTTTTATGAAGAAGCGCCTCAATATTCTTGAAGCCCCCGGACTTCTTGTTGGTTTTTTTGCGCATCTCTCATTGTGCTCTGTTGTTTCCTCCCGGCTTGTGTACATCGGCGTGCAGATGACTGACGGCGAGACTCGACGCTGATGGAGTGTCGTCCGGTGGAGCCGATGCACGCTGAGGTCTACTCGCAGTTCGCTGGAGCCTCCTCTCTCCGGCGACGTGCTCAGCTCCATCGGCAGGCCTCCTCGGCGGACGTCCTGCCGACAGTCACTGCCACCACAGTTACTGTCTGCATGCGTCCAGCGCGTCCCATCGCGTCTGCATCGTCATGCTCTCCCTGGGTCCTTGTTGCATGTTGCATGGTCCTGTTCGGCGTCATGAACCATCGTAGACACTGCCCGGGTTCGGGCAGCCACAACTCTTTGCTACTATTTTTCTAGCTGATTCTGACCGCACGACTGCGTTTGCAGCGTCGGTATTATAGTATGATCCAGTTTTCAGGCAAAACGGGCGACGCCCGGGTTTTGGGCTGTCGGGCGTCTGGCAGGGCTCACCGAGAAAACCCTGCCTGCCAGAAAATAGGTCCACAACTATTTTCTGATTGGCTGGTTAGCTGAGTAACAAGTTCTACACTAGTGGGGGGGAGCTAGAACTTGGAGGGGTCTCCCATTGTTGCTCATTCTTCACTTCTAATCAGTTACTTCCAGTTTTCAGCTGCTTTCTGACACTAACACTGGCGCGCGCGTTTCTGAGCAACAAATCCAGAGTTTCCGGACTTGGTCTCCAGAGTAGCAGACTGAGGGGGCAACAGACTTAAGCAACGAGCATGGAAGCCCGCACGCTGCACCAACAACGCTGCTGCCCCAANGGGTTCGGGCAGCCATAACTCTTTGCTACTATTTTTCTAGCTGATTCTGACCGCACGACTGCGTTCGCAGCGTCGGTATTATGGTATGGTCCAGTTTTCAGGCAAAACGGACGACGCCCGGGTTTTGGGCTGTCGGGCGTCTGGCAGGGCTCACCGAGAAAACCCTGCCTGCCAGAAAATAGGTCCACAACTATTTTCTGATTGGCTGGTTAGCTGAGTAACAAGTTCTACACTAGTGGGGGGGAGCTAGAACTTGGAGGGGTCTCCCATTGTTGCTCATTCTTCACTTCTAATCAGTTACTTCCAGTTTTCAGCTGCTTTCTGACACTAACACTGGCGCGCGCGTTTCTGAGCAACAAATCCAGAGTTTCCGGACTTGGTCTCCAGAGTAGCAGACTGAGGGGGCAACAGACTTAAGCAACGAGCATGGAAGCCCGCACGCTGCACCAACAACGCTGCTGCCCCAACCTGCTGCACAGCGTTTCCTTTTTGGTATCAGAGCCAGAGCGTAGCAGCAGCAGCAGAAGACTGGCGTACAGGTGTCAGACAACGCTGGCGGACTCCCATACGCGCCAGTGCAGGGGAAATGCTGCCAGATTTTTTCCGACAGCATTGACCTGCCTGGTAGCGGCGTCAGAATTTTTCCCACGGCCACTGGGCCAGGGGAAATGCTGCCGAATCTTAATGGTAGCGCTGACCCCCACGTTTGACGCGAGGAGTTGAGCGGCAGGCCACGTCGGGCGCTTCCTGGCGACGACGTACGCGGCGACGTCATCCAGGTGGAGTGGCTGACGGCAGCAGCATCCTGCAGCAGCAGCAGCTTGCAGTAGTAGCAAGCAGTGGCAGCAACAGCAAGCAACAGCTGTGCGCAGCAGCAAGCAACAGCTGTGCGCAGCAGCAGCCTGCAGCACCAGCAGCTCGCAGTAGCTCGCAGCAGCAGCAGCCAGCAGCAGCAGCAGCCAGCAGCAGCAGCAGCTCGCAGTAGCTCGCAGCACCAGCAGCCAGCCGCAGCAGCAGCAGCAGCAGCAGCAAGCAGCAGCAGTAGCCGGTGGCAATAGCAGCAGCAGCAAGCAGCAGCCGGCAGCGGCCAGCAGGAGCTAGCAGCTGCGGCTGTAGCAGCTACCACCAGCAGCAGCAGCCGCAGCTGCCTGCAGCCCGCTCCCCGTTGCTCGCAGCGAGCAGCGAGCTGCTGGCAGCAAGCTTGCTGCTCGCAGCAAGCAGCGAGCAGCCAGCAACGAGCAGCGAGCTCGCTGCTCGCGGCTCGCTGCTCACAGCGAGCAGGGAAGCTCGGTGTGAGGAGCGAAAAAGAGAAAAAAAAACAAAAAAACAAAAAAGGGGAGAGACAAAAAATCCCCCACCCTGCAGCAGCTGCAGCAACGCGCAGTAGCAGCAGCGGCCGCAGCAGTAGCTGCAGCAGCAGCTGCAGCAGCAGCCGCAACAGCAGCTGCAGCCGCAGCAGCAGTAGTAGCAGCCACAGCAGCCGCAGTAGTAGCCGTAGCAACAGCAGCAGCCGCAGCAACAGCAACAGCCGCAGCAGCCACAGCAGCAACAGCAGCAGACGCAGCAGCAGCACTTGCAGCAGCCGCAGCCGCCGCAGCTACACCAACCGCCACAGCTGCACCAACCGCCACAGCTGCACCAACCGCCACAGCAGCAGCCGCAGCTTCAGCAGCAGCCACAACGGCTGCTGCAACAGCAGATACGCAGCAGCGGCAGCGTCAGCAATGGTAGCCGCAGGAGCAGCAACAGCCGTAGCTGCGCAACAGCAGCTGCAGCAACAACTGCTGCTGACGTCAGCAGCCCTCCGCTGACGTCACTACTGATGTCACTGCTGACATCATCAACACACCAAAAAAAAGGCAAAAGGAGGGGAAAGGGAAAGGGAAGAAACTCCACAGCCCGGCTGGTGACGTCAGCCGTTCTGGGCTGACGTCCTTGTTAACCTCGGCAGCACACAAAGAGAAAAACAAAAAGGAAAAAAAAGGGGGAAAAACATTGGGACAACAAATCCGCCATGGTAGACAGTCCCAGTGAGGGGTCTTCCTCCGTTGGGGGGACCCCCAGTCCTCCATTTGTGCAGCAGCTGCAGCAGCAGCAGCAGCAGCAGCAGCCCACCGGCGTTGTCGCTGGCAACCCTGACCCCCTGGCTGCCCTTCAACAACAGCTCGCTGCCTTGACGCAGCAGCTTGCAGCACTGAAGCCATTTGCCTCCCAGACTGCCACTAATACATTGCCGTCATTCACTCCTCATGCGCACGCTAGTCCCGCTGTGTCCGCCACCACGCACTACCTAGCGCAGCAGCACACTCAGCGCCAGCGGCAGACGGTGACCTCCGTCCTTGGCCCCACTCTGGGCGCCGGCCGTCGGCAGAAGGACTTTGAGACGTCGCCCCCGCCGCTTCAGGCCGGCGAACAGTTTCGGAGCTGGGAGCTCACCTTCCGGATCTGGGCGTAGAGTGAGGGCCTGTGGCCATACTACATCCACCCGTACGACACTACCCAGGCCGACCAGTTGTACGACGCTGGTCGCGCCGTACATGCCCTCGTGTCAGTCGCCCCTCCGGCTTTCCGCTTGGCCCTGGAGCCTTTCCTCAGTGACGTCACCACTGGCGCCACCCCGGACCTTGCTGCCGCGTGGCACATCCTCACTCGCCCCCATCGCCTATCCAGCGATATTGAGACCAGCCGTCTACTGCGGGAGTTTAACTCCCTGCACATGGGGGAGACCGAGACGGTCACCGCCTACTGGCAACGGGCGGAGGTTATCCTTCGGCGCCTCGGCACCTCTGCCCCACCCCCGCTGGCCGCGCTCCTCACCATCAAGCGCGGTGCCACCGCCGCGTACGCAGACGTCTTCGTTCACTACCCGCAGGACGTCCTCTCCACCATGGCAGCCCAGGGCACTCTCTTGCCTTGGGCGTACGAGCTCTTCCTCCGGATTGAGGAAGCTCGTCTGGAGTCTCACCTCCAACGCACAGAGGCCCTCGCCTCCCCTGCTGTCGCCTCCGTGGCCGTCGCCTCCCCAGCCGGAGCTACCTCCTCCAGCTCTTCGTCGTCGGGGAAGAAGAAGCGTCAGAGCAAGAAGGGCAATGGTCAGCAGCAGCAGCAGCAGCCGTCGACCGGGTCCATCAGCAGTGACTCGGTCTGCCACAACTGTGGCCAGCCTGGGCACTGGTGGTATACGTGCCCCCTACCGACGGACGAGGCGCGCGTCATCGCCACCATGCATCGCCAGCGGGAGCGCCGTCTCGCCTCTGCCGCCGTAGCTGTCGCCGGCTCCGACGCCTCGATATCTAGCAGCTCCACCACTCCGGTCGCCTCGCCAGTCCAGCAGACACTGGCGCCGCAGCCGCACCATCCGTAGCCGTCGACGCCTCCGTTTCCTTCGCCGGCTCAGTCCTCCTCCTACCCGGGCTCTGGCGCCATCACTCCGCACTCTGTCTACACTCCCGGGCCATCCTCCCGTGAGCGTCAGTTGGAGCAGTTCATCGCGTTCCAGCTCGGCCTGTCTCGCCCTCTTCTCCAGGGAAGTGCGAGTTGCGTTACCTCCTGCTCTCCTGCCGAGCCCTGCATGACTGAGGCTGAGCTGCGGTCGTGTCCTGCTTCCTCGTCTGTCTCGTCGTCTCCCGTGGTCTCTGTCACCTCTCTCCATGACGACATTGCGTGGCTTGACGATTGGCAGTCTCGTTTTGTGCCTCCTTCCACCGCGTTCGCATCCCTTGCTTGCTGCCATGTGACTGTGAGCGATCTGGCGACCCCTGTCCAAGGACCCTGCTGAGACTTCGATCATCGACTCCGGGGCCACGCATCACATGACGGTCTCTCTTGAGGCCTTTAGTAATCTTGGTCTTGTAGGAGATGTCTCCGGTGTCCGGACGGGCTCCGGATAGGTTTTGCCTGTCCGTGGTGCTGGCGTCGTTCGTTTCCGTGGTCCTGCCGGTGACGTCTTTCTGACCGATGTCCTCTTCGTCCCTGGTCTCGAGCTCAGCCTCATGTCCGTCACTGCCCTTGACCGCATGAGCATGGACGTTGTGCACTCGTGTGGTGTTGGCACTGTGTCATTGCGTCCGTCTGG
This sequence comes from Penium margaritaceum, assembly GCA_023375785.1. Lineage (NCBI taxonomy): Eukaryota > Viridiplantae > Streptophyta > Zygnematophyceae > Desmidiales > Peniaceae > Penium > Penium margaritaceum. Next base: position 18,049 of record SZWC01003711.1, on the reverse strand, counting down.
TCTTGTCATACTGCACTCTACCTCCCGTGGCAACCTGTGGCATGTTCCTCGCCTCTCCTCTCCTCCCGTCTCCTCCCCGTCGGTCGCCACAGGCCATGTGCTTGTCACCAGTACGCTTTCTCCTCAGCACACCCGCCTCTTGCACCGCCGCCTTTGCCACGTCCACTCTGCCGCCGTAGACAGCATGCTCCGTACCCAGCCGGCCAAGGACCTTGACCCAGAGACTTTCCCTCTCCCGTGTCCCACTGAGTGCATTGACTGCGCTCAGGGGAAGATGCATCGGTCCACGTACCCCTTGTCTTCCTCCCTTGCATCCGCGCTTCTCAACCTTGTCCATTCGGACGTGATGGGTCCTCTCCCCACTGAGTCAGTCGGCGAGCATGGCCGCTATGTCCTCACCCTCACAGACGACTATTCTCGCTACCGCTGGGTCTTCTGCCTTCGGCAGAAGAGCGATGTCGCCCGAGCCATCCAGGACTGGCTTGTCCTCACGGAGCGCGCGTGTGGCCGCTCCCTTCGCCACTTTCGCTCCGATCGCGGTGGCGAGTACATGGGTGAGGCCACGACTTTTCTCGCCTCCCGCGGGATCCACCATGAGACATTTGCGCCTTACACACCAGCCCTGAACGGTGTCTCCGAGCGGTGGAAACGGACGATGGCCGACGCCGTCCGCACCATGCGGGTCGAGTCCGGTCTCTCCGAGGGCTTCTACTTTGAAGCCATGGCCTACATGACTTGAATCTGGAACCGGATTCCCCACGGTCCCCTCCCCCGCCAGTCCACGCCGTACCAGCATTGGTGCGGTGAGCGCGCTGACCTCCGCCCCGCTCGCGTCTGGGGTTGCGTGGCCATTGTGTGGCTGCCCGCCCCGCAGCAGGGCCGCAAGCTCGCCCCCCGCGGACGTCCCTGCACCTTCCTCGGGGTCTCTCGTCAGTCCAAGGCCTGGCGCTTCTGGGATCCCTCCCGGCACTGTATCGTCATGTCCCGGGATGCCCTCTTCTTCGAGGACCTGTTTCCTCGCGATCTCATTCGCTCCGGATCATCCGTGTCTATCCCGTCGCGTGGGGGAGTGGTGAGTCCGTCCTCCGTCCTACCGCTTCCGGGTGACACATCCTTCGGTCCCTCCGGGCCGGCAGCCCCAGTCGCGTCCGCTAGATCCTCCTGGCCGGCAGCCCCAGTCGCATCCGCTGGTCCCTTAAGGTCGGCAGCCCCACTCGCATCCGCTGGTCTCTCCGGGCCGGCAGCCCCAGTCGCGTCCGCTGGACCCTCCAGGCCGGCAGCCCCAGTCGCGTCCGCTGGTCCCTTTGGGCCAGCAGCCCCAGTCGCGTCCGTTGGTCCCTCCGGGCCGGCAGCCCCACTCGCGTCCGCTGATCTCTCAGGGCCGGCAGCCCCAGTCGCGTTCGCTGGACCCTCCGGGCCGGCAGCCCCAGTCGCGTCCGCTGGCCCCTCCGGGCCGGCAGCCCCAGTCACGTCCGCCGGTCCCTCCGGGCCGGCAGTCCCAGTCGCGTCCGCTGGTCTCTCCGGGCCGGCAACCCCAGTCGCGTCCGCTGGTCCCTCCGGGCCGGCAGCCCCAGTCGCGTCCGCTGGTCCCTTCGGGCCGGCAGTCCCAGTCGTGTCCGCTGGTCCCTCCGGGCCGGCAGCCCCAGTCGCGTCCGCTGGCCCCTCTGGGCCGGCAGCCCCAGTCGCGTCCGCTGGTCCCTCCGGGCCGGCAGCCCCAGTCGTGTCCGTTGGTCCCTCCGGGCCGGCAGCCCCAGTCGCGTCTGCTGGTCCCTCCGGGCCGGCAGCCCCAGTTGCGTCCGCTGGCCCCTCCGGGCCAGCACCCTCGTCCACCTCCATTGGCCCGGCGGACTCAGTATCGTCGCCTGCCCTACCACGCTACACACGTGGCCCAGGCGGCAGCCTCCGACCCAGGCCGTCAGTGAGCGCGCAGACCGTCGCACCGCGCTCCGTGGCGCCTCGACCCCCCGTGGCTCCACGTGTCTCCTCCACTCCCTCGGTCGTGAGTGGGGACCCTGGCACCAAGGCCCTCGGCCTGACCACCTCGGCCATCATTGCAGACCTGCCCATGGGCTCCGGATTGGGCTACGCCATGCTCCATCACGAGCATCGGCACGCTGTCGTGGCCACACTCGTGCGCATCCTGTTATGGGAGCCACCGGTCGAGGCGGTGATCACGTCATCATGCTGAGGTAAGATGCATGGTTTTATACTCCCATTATATTCTACGTGAAAAACCGTGCAAATTCGACCCAAGAACCGGGTCATTCGGTGCAGGGACGAGAAAGATACGGCCGTACAAAGGTGGGAGGCACGCCTTCAGAAAACAGGAGATGAACCGGTTCGACCCCGAGCACGGCGGAGCGACTTTCTCGCCCACTGCAGCCGAAGCACCCCTGGATGGATGCTTAGCCAATGAGACAAGGTTCATTGGGGTCCATGGGTGCTTCGGGATGGCAGCTGGAGCTGCATTCGCAAGCAAGGGCGCTTCGGGCGGCCGTGACCCCCGCTGGCGGTGCTGCCAGCGGCCGTCACGCGTGGAGCACTCAAACGGCCATAACTTTGCCGTTTTTTCACGGATTGAGGCGTTCTTTGGTGCGTTGGAAAGCTCGTGGTGCGTACTACATGATATGTTATTTACATGAGTGCACCTCGATAGAGGGCCTCGGAGTGCTGAGTAGCTTTCGGCTGGCTCATAGGGGCTGGTACATAAGGAAGCCTAGGGGTTGTTCTAGGCATGCCAATCTTACCCAGAGACTCTGTACATTGCATTGTACTGATCTATCAAGTCTAAGGATTCATTCCTTGCCCAACTCTCCTGGTGTTCTAAGTATTACCTCGCACACGTCCATTCGATACTACAAGTCTTCCGCAGCGCACCTTCGTGCAAACGCCGCCGGGAGAGTCNGAGGGCCTCGGAGTGCTGAGTAGCTTTCGGCTGGCTCATAGGGGCTGGTACATAAGGAAGCCTAGGGGTTGTTCTAGGCATGCCAATCTTACCCAGAGACTCTGTACATTGCATTGTACTGATCTATCAAGTCTAAGGATTCATTCCTTGCCCAACTCTCCTGGTGTTCTAAGTATTACCTCGCACACGTCCATTCGATACTACAAGTCTTCCGCAGCGCACCTTCGTGCAAACGCCGCCGGGAGAGTCGCACGGCGGGAACCTTGGTCACTAGCAGTGGTCTTGCTGCTAGGAGAGGGTCGTGCGACATCTCAAGGGTTGGCCCACACACCAAGGGGTCGAGGGTGGGAGGTTTATCCCAAGGGCTCGGCGTGTGACCGTTACGCCGGGTGCCCCCTCGGTTCACATTTGGTATCAGAGCGCGTGGACGTTCGCTCGGCTTTGCGCGGACCAAAGGGAGGCAGCATATCTGCCACAACTGCGTTTGGCCATAATTTTTTCGTCACAACCGGAACCATGGCGGCAGCGGCATACGACCAGGCCTACCTCATGGAGGAGATCCGGTGTGCTCTTGATGAGTTGCGTCAAGAGAACCAGCAGCTGCGTGCGGAGGTTGAGGCGAGGTACGTCGGCCAAGGGAGCAGTGCGTTGGGGGGTGTCGCATTGGCATCCGCACCTGCCTTTCGGCGGCCCAAGCCGAAGGAGCCGGAGTTCTACACCTGCAAGGGCAGTGCGAGGGAGTGGCTCTTCATGGTGAACTCGTACTTCACGGCATTGGGCGTTCCCGTGGGAGAAGATGCCACGAGACTGGAGTATGCACCTACGCTACTCCGGGGAATGGCGCTACAGTGGTGGTCGGCATTGTGCCGGCGGAACGCCGCTGGGTTGCCGGACGGGCTGGGGGCCGGGGCACGGCTCCAGCCATTGCTGAGTCTACCGTTGGGGCGGGAAGTTCAGCTCGGTGCGCGGGCGTTGACGGAGAAGCCAGAGACGTGGGAGCAGTTCAAGACGATGCTCCAAGCGCGTTTCGACCTCCTCAACGGCAGCCGAGTCGCACGTGACAAGATCAAGCACGTCAAGCAAGGCGGATCGGTCCAGGACTACACTACACGCTTCATGGCCTTGGCGGCGCAGATTGACGACCTCTCGGACGCGGAGGCGTACGACCGCTACCATGACGGCCAGAAGCCGCACGTCCAACGTGAACTCGCGGTACTCGGGTTGTGGACTTTTGCGGAGTTGGTCTCGGCGGCGGAGCGCATCGATGCGGTAAGCTACAATACGCGCCGGACCAGCTATGAAACACAACCACGGGTGGAGCAGCCGGGTCAGGCTGTGCCCATGGAGGTGGACGCAATTCAAGCCGGGCAGCGGTGAACGGGCGGACAGAAAGGACCGAGAGGCAAGTGTTGGGCTTGTGGTGAGGAGGGTCATCGCAAGCGGGATTGCCCCAAACGCAAGGCACAAGAGGGAAACGGGCAGCAGCAGTGAGGAGGGGACGACCCACTGCTGCAAGTCTTTCATCCGCAAGGGACAGCACCCTCCCTGAAAGGCTTTTGCCGATTAAGGAGCTGCCTCAAGTGTTGTTGCGCAATGAAGGTGAGACCCGGCAGTTTCCAGGGATCATCCTGGAGCTGGTTCTTGAGATTTCGGAGGGGAGTTTTAAGGGTCGGAGGAAGCTACGTGGGCTGCTAGACGGCGGCACGAGTCATAGCTTCTTCAATGACAGGTTGGCGATGAGGTTGGAACTCGCACGGCAGCCGGGGACGTCGGCCAAGGCGCGGCAGGTGTCCGGAGTGGTGGAGTGCGGCAGGCCTCTCGTCAAGCACAAAGTCCGTATGGGTGAGTTGGTGTGTGACATGGAGTTCCACACTTGCCTTATGGATGATTACGACTGTTTGATCGGTCGGGATTGGTTGCACGCCTGGAATCCGGAGGTGGATTGGAGGTGCAACCGGGTGGTCGTGAAGGCGGACAGGAAAAATATCACTTTGCCTTTGTGGCGGGGTGAGGGGAAGGAGTCGGAAGTGGCGGAAGCGGGGAAGCAGCTGCGCGTCATCAACTTGCAGCAACTAAAGCGGTGTGAGCGCAAGGGTGGCCAGGTTTACTTGGCATGGGTGCGTCCACAAAAAGCAGCAGAGCAGCAGATTGCAGCGGTTGAAGCAGCGGAATGGCAGCCGGGGGAAGACGCAGGAGCTCCAGAGTTGCCTCCCGGTGTTGGAAAGGTGCTCAAGGAGTTCGGGGACGTTTTTCCGGAGGATTTGCCGAAGGGGCTGCCGCCACAACGCGACATTGACCACAAAATCGAGGTGGTGCTAGGTTCGTCACCAACGGTGCGGTCTTACAACTGCATGAGCGACGCGGAGCTTGCGGAGCTCAAGAAGCAGTTGGGGGAGTTGGTGGACCAAGGCTTCATTCGGCCATCGGTGTCTCCGTACGCGGCGCCGGTGCTGTTCGTCAAGAAGAAATCAGGAGAGCTGCAGATGTGCGTGGACTACCGGACGCTCAACAACATCACGGTGAAGAACCGCTACCCGTTGCCGCGGGCCGAGGAGCTGTTCGACCAGCTACGAGGCGCACGCGTCTTCAGCAAACTGGACCTGAGGTCGGGGTACCACCAAATCCGCATTGCGGAGGAGGATGTGGAAAAAACCGCGTTTCGGATGCTCTATGGACACTTTGAGTGTCTCGTGATGCCTTTTGGGCTAACGAATGCCCCTGCTACGTTCATGGCGTTGATGAACCGGGTGTTCCACCCCTACTTGGACCAGTTCGTGGTCGTCTTCCTTGACGACATCCTTGTCTACTCGAGAATGATGGAGGAGCACCAAGAGCACCTGCGGACAGTGATGGAAGTGCTGAGAAAGGAGCGGTTGTTTGCCAAGCTCAGCAAGTGTGAACTCGCCAAGCAGGAGGTGGAGTTCCTCGGGCACATTGTCAGCGGGAGGGGAATCTGCATGGACCCAAAAAAGGTGGAAGCAGTGAAGGAGTGGCCAGAGCCGGCGTGTGTGCGTGACATCCAGGTTTTTCTGGGTTTTACGAACTACTACCGGAGGTTTATCCGGGGACACGCGGCAATGGGAGCACCCTTGACAGACTTGCTCAAGAAGGGGCGCCAATGGGAGTGGGGTGCGAAGGAGGGGCAAGCCTTCGGTGCAATGAAGGCTGCCATGTGTCAAGCCCCAGTGTTGGTGCATCCGGACACGAGCAAGGAATACGTGTTGGCGACGGACGCAAGCGACTATGCGATCGGCGGGGTCCTGATGCAGGACCAAGGGAAGGGGTTGCAGCCCATTGCGTACTACTCCAAGAAGTTGAAAGGGGCTGAGCTAAACTACCCGATCCACGAGAAGGAGATGCTCGCGGTGGTCCAGGCCTTCAAGCAGTGGAGGTGCTACCTTGAGGCGCGGCGGTGTGTGGTGCACACGGACTACTACGCGCTCAAGTACCTCAAGTCGCAGCCGAACCTGAGTCGTCGTCAAGCACGAAGGATGGAGCTACTGGAGGGTGGCTTCGACTACGAGATGCAGTACTAACCAGGGAGGATCAACCCAGCGGACCCGCTTTCGCGTCGCCCGGACTTGGGCGTGCATGCGATCACGGTGCTGGCGGGATCTCCAATCATCCGCAGCCTGTTTGCACATGGGTATGCGGAGGACGAGGACTTTGCCGGAAGTACGGTGAAGGGGTGCAAGTGGGATGGCCAGTATTCGCGGCGTGAGAAGGGGAACCAGATTGTGGTGCCGCGGAGTGCGTCTTTGCGACAGGCGTTGCTGGAGGAGGCGCACGACTCGCAATATAGTGGTCATTTTGGCTACGACAAGACCTTCAAGACGCTTGCGCGCCAATATTGGTGGGCGGCGATGGGAGCAGATTGCAAGGAGTACGTGAGCAGCTGTGACACGTGCCAAAGAATCAAGTCACGGAGGGCACGGGTGCCAGGGGAGCTGCAGCCGCTACCGGTGCCGGAACGTCCATGGACGGACATCTCACTTGATTTTGTGGGGGGTCTTCCACGGAATGCAACGGGCAACACCATGGTGCTGGTGGTGGTGGACCGGTTCAGCAAAATGGCGCACTTTATTCCATGTGCGGAGAAGGTCACGGCAGCAGAGACGGCTCAACTCCTCTTGCAACACGTCATCAAACTGCACGGGGTGCCGAAGTGCATGGTCTCGGACCGCGACCCGCGCTTCACCTCCCGGTTTTGGGAGGAACTCTTCAAGAAGCT
>SZWC01003710.1:169906-185747 GCA_023375785.1 Penium margaritaceum | reverse complement strand
CCTCATGCCCAGTCCGCCGAAAGGCGCCTGCAAGACGTAGAAGTCACAGCAAGGAGTCCCGGTGACATCTGGGGCTCTGGAACAGTGGTCGGTCAGCTCCAGACGGGTAGTCCGCCGCCTGTCGTCGCGCCGGTGTCACCAGGGCCGCCTGCCTCAGGGATCTGCACGAGTATGGACACGGCCGAGTGGTCACAGTAAACTGTACAGGAACGGCACAAAGCACAACAATAACAACTCAACCACTTCGTAATCTCGGGCGTGTAAAGAACGATTGCAACCGACAAGCACACGGCATCAATTCCAGCCACGACACCGCTGGTGTTGTGCGCAACGGCAAATCAGTTTCCCCTTGACTGGCCCAAAAAAATCCCATGGCATAACTTAGCACACACAAATCCAATTGCACAACCGTCTTTCCCTACGTGTCAAGAATCTTCGTCATCTGCAGTGATTGCAAAAAGGCACTAATTTGACAGCGATGGGCAAAAAATGTGAAAAAAAGAATGCAATCGTGCTCATGGTACAAAACCAACATAATGTCGAGCATGTCTTCGGCGTTCCATAGTGGTTTTCATGCACTCGGGGACAAGTGGATCACTACAAAATGACACCGTGTTGCCAATGGCATCCACATCAGGGAAATGAACGCGCATGGACACATCCTAGTTATCAAAGTAAGATGTATATATGTAGACAAGAACGACTCACATTACAACACCCCCATGGCCCGATGGTATGCATGTCCATATACGAGCATCGGTGATACAAGTTCACAACGAGATGTGAAGGAAACAACCATATACCCCCCATCCACTTTCAACCACCCTACAAAAGTGCAGAAAGCTGGTCAAAAAAAGCATGCCATGGTGCCTTTGTAACAAAGTCAGCTTGTTGCAAGTCCGTGATGATCTAGATGACAGAAATCACTTGATGCTTCACTAGATCATAGGCAAGCTCGTACTCTGTGCTAACATGAAGTGCGTGTGCATGAAAAACACAAGGTTTCTTTACAATGGCAAGCGCATGGTGATTGCCATAGCGTAGAACAACAGAATCCATTGACTGGTGTAACTCACATAACAAGCATGTTGGTTTTTGCGCATCTCTCATTGTGCTCTGCTGTGTCCTCCCGGCTTGTGTACATCGGCGTGCAGATGACTGACAGCGAGATTTGATGCTGCTGGAGTGTCGTCCGGTGGAGCCGACGCACGTTGAGGCCTACTCGCAGTTCGCTAGAGCATCCTCCCTACGGCGACGTGCTCAGCTCCATCGGTAGGCCTCCTCGGCGGTCGGACCGCCGGCGGTCACTGCCACCGCAGATGCTGTCTGCATGCTCCCATCGCTGGTTCTGACTGTGCTATTGCGTCTGCAGCATCATGCTTTGCCTAGGGTCCATGTCTCTTGCTGCGTGGCACTATTTGGCATCGTGGACCGTCGTAGGCACCACCTGGGTTCGGACAGCCATAACTCTTTTCTACTATTTTCCTAACTGATTCTGACCGCACGACTGCATTCGTAGTGTCGGTATTTTAGGCAAAACGGACGACGCTCGGGTTTTGGGCTGTCGGGCGTCTGGCAGGGCTCACCGAGAAACCCTGCGTGCCAGAAAACAGGTTTAGGACTATTTTTTGATTGGCTGGTTAGTTGAGGAACAATTTCTACACTAGTGGGGGGGAGCTAGAACTTGGAGGGGTCTCCCATCGTTGCTCATTCTTCATTCCTAATCAGTCACATTGAGTTTTTGGCTGCTTTCTGGCGCTAACACTGGTGCGCGCATTTCTGAGTAACAAACCCAGAGCTTCCATACTTTGTCTCTAGAGCAGCAGATCGAGGGGGCAGCAGACTTAAGCAACTAGCGTGGAAGCCCGCACGCCGCATCAACAACGCTGCTGCCCCAACCTGGTGCCTAGTTTTCCTTCTAAGCATTGTGGCAATGCCACATGAGTAGCCCAAGCCCTCGGTGTGTACTATGCCTCATACGGGCTATTCAAAATGCAACCCTGCTTGGCACTATGCCATGACATGTTTGGGCCACAAAATAGGAATACGTAGCCCGTATGACTTTGGCTTTTTGGTATCGAGGCCCAGTCGCCGTCTGACTAGCCATCAACCTACACCGAGAATTGACTACTGAAAAAGTGGTTGAGGTACGGTGCATAGACCACATACTACAACACTCACAAAGATGCATGCAAGACTCTGCCCATAGTCAACTTAAGAGCTATTGGAGGAGGTAGATGGAATAGGTAAGGCCATGGTGAGTTCTCGTGGCCAAGTACACCAGAGAGCTAGCTGAGTGCAATTTCAATGCCATGTCCACCGTCTCTCCCACTTGTGCCATACATTCCACCTTTGAGGAATCATACCTGTCCAACGTTATGGCGTATAGGCTATGGGGAGTGCACCTAAAAGGTTGGGAAAGTGCTCTCACACAATGTGAGTGTGGTATGCTTAACAAAGTAACAACGTCCACTTCTGGTAATAAAGAACAATCTTTATTACAAGGAATAATGTTGTGAGAGTGAAGTCCTTCATTCCACAAGGGACTAGGGTGATTGAGTTGGCCTCCTTTACAACCTTCATGGAAGGAAACACAAGCAAGAGATTGTCATCATAGACTAGGGTTGCAACAATGTTCTCATGTGTTTGTTGGAGGATGAGGGATATGCATCACTCTGTACATAACCTATGCGAGTCAGCGTGCCGATGATCTCCCAATTTCGGTGCCATAGCAAATGCTTTAGGCCGTACAAGAGTTCACACTAGCACAAGATCTTGCCACAAATACCAAGATTCAATGGTTGCACCCTATAAAACTCCTCCTTCAGATAACCATGGAGGAATACATCACTCATATTCATGTGGTGTAGCGCTCAAAGAAAGAGCCATGGTCATGCAATCAACGGGTAGAAGTGTATCGGTGATGAAAGAACTTTCTACAGTTGGAAGCACTTAGCCATGGAATAGGCATTGTAGTGATTATGTACGCCATCTGGCTTTACCTTATTACAAAGGATCCACTTGGCTTGTACAACCTTCGTCTCGGCGGGAGGTCAACAAGCTTATGGAAACTGTGCTAATGAATGGCACAAATGTCATTCCTGTATGTTGCATGCCTCAACTCCAATTTTTATACTATGAGTGCTTCCTCCAATACGCTCGAGTCCGGTACCATCCAAGGAGTGATCCATGTAGCCAAAACACATGTGTCTGGCGTAGGCCGGACCACGACAAGGTCTGTCGGAGCATGAGACATGACAAAGAATCCACACGACATGAGCCCATGGCCAATTATGCACATCGGGTGTACCTCAGTATAGTCGTCCCGAACACCATTGCCTAGGGCCATTGGGCTAGAATCACCCCTCCCAATGCTTAAAAAAAGGTGGTTGAGTTCCAAGACATAACATTGCTCAAATGTAGAGGGTAGCGATGGGCGTCATTCATCAGGCTCGCGGGTAAGGAAGGTTCTCATCAGGGGCTATGGAAGCAGGCATGGAGACGTTTTTTCTGTAGGCTCACACACAGGCTTCAAGCAAGGAGAAGGAGGGTGTTTTAGGTGTAACAATACATGCAAGGGAGATAATAGGCACATGGATAATGGCAATGAAAACTGCAAATTACACAAGCACAGGCGCAACAGAGGCAGCAAGATCAGATGCATGCATAGGCACAAAAGGATTCACAGGTGCAAAGGGAAGCATAAGCACAAAAGAATCCATGTTTGCAGGGACATGCACTGGCGCAAGAGAGACCAACGGGACCAATGCGAGGACATCTATAGGTTTGAGCACTAGGACAGATGAGGCCAAAAGACCCACTTCCAGAATGACAGGTTTTTTATCTACCTGAGACTAAGCTACATATGGGGATGAACATGAGGACTTCGCTCCACAGATGGAGCCAAGTGGAACCAACGACTTGCCTAGACTCCCTCATCTGCAGGAACCCACACAAGTGGGAGCATGGAAAACAACCGAAGGGAAAAAACAAGCACGATCCTCATAAGTGATGCCTTCAAAGGGAATAATACCTCAAGGATTGACGACTAGCATGAACCTAGAAGCGACTTGCCTTTGACCAATGTGTTATGTCTAGGGAGGCGTACAAGAGACCTTGGAACACCATAGATTCTTGTTGTATTTGACATAGGCTAAGGAGCCCAAGACACGCACGAGACAAAGGTCGGCACGATGGCCGAGCTAGAGCTCGTACAATGTGACATTTTACAGGAACGTGCGAGAGGTAGTCCCAAACCCTTGTCATGAAGGAAAATCCCTCACGGGTGAAAGACTCTGGGAACCATACTAAAATTGAATGGCACGGATCGTATGCTTCGTGGTGCATTTCTAACACGTAGACATACCGTTTTACTCAGGTGATAAGAGGGTAAAGAGCTGGCAAAAAGCACCATGCTCAACGAGGAACACATCCATCTTTTCGATGAACTTTTGACCATGAATTGAGCATTACTTGTTGTGAGTATGACATATCTGATGCTCATCCATGTTCAGTCAGTATCAAAACACCAAACTGGTGTCACTCATGTGGCAAAGGTTGTAGACCCTCAGCATCCTAGTGAAGTCAAAGGTTAGGATGAGGACATACCAACCACATTCAGACAAGAACTTGACAAGGAGAGGTATAAGAAGGTCGGAGAGGGCCCGAGAGAGATTTGAGATTGGTATAGTGATGGACCTTACTCTACACAAGAGGGAGATAGCCAGCCTTGGGGCGGCTTCTAGAAAGAAGCTAGATCAAGACTAAGGTCAGTCTACATTGGGATGGGATTGGACACAATGCCCATATGCACATGGCACATACTGATTCAGCAAGCATTGGTGCTCGTAAGAGAGCATGTTAATGAAAAATGCGTGTGTTAAAGGCAAGGAGGAACAAGGGAGGATAGGTAGAGCACAACACACATCATGATACAAGTCATCCACGATAGATGCACAAAACAAAACAACATAGGTGTGAATGGCAAGCACTTTGATTGATTCAACAGAGTGCTCAACAGTGGTAACCATCTTATAGCAGGCGCAGACCAAAGGTAAGAGGAGCTTGAGAGTAGGGTCAAAGAGAACACAAATTACATACAAGGAGCCAGACATACGACACAACACCGTGGATGGATAGTGTCTGCCAGAGCGCTGTGCGAACGGATTGAGTAGATGCACTAGGACCAAGGACAAATGAAGTTGATACGTTGCCAAGTCATGTGATTAGTCACACCACGATCAATGATCCAAATAGCACTCGTCTTAAGACCCGTTGTCATTTTTTAACTGCATGATATGGAGCACTCAACCTTTGTTAGAGAATGATGCAAAACACGAGAATGAAACTTAAAATTCCAGAGAGTGATATACTGCGCGAACTCCCCCTCGTCAGACATGGATTGAGTTCACCCACAAGCAACATTGTGTATCACTAGCAAAACAATTGAAACCAACTGTGGATCACATGGTTGTGTCAACATGCTCCCATCTCCCTGAATGTGAAGTGTCGGAAGCTGGAGGAGCATCATAATAAAGCAACTTTGAAAGTCTTGATTGTTGTCAATCTTTAGAGAAGATTGTCGTTTTACTACAATTGTGGTTAGAATGTGTCCCTACATTACGGTGTTGGAGGTTGTCCACTATATGTATGAAGCTTATTGCTCACGCGTAATCTTGCTCCAGCCGATGAGCTTCTGGAACTTTATGTCGTAATGGATGCCTCCAAAGTTTTGGTAATGGACAGACTGTTCACTGCCATCGCTTCTTCTACCCACTATCACGATCATTTTCCCCTTCCTCTCCTAGGTGGCTACTTTAATGCCCTGAGTATGGGTATTGTGGGGAGATGGAGAGGAGGAGTAGGATGGAGAAGGAGATGTTGAGGAGGGAGGGATGGTGGGTGTTGATGCCTTCATAACAATAAGAGGGCTTGACGGATGTGCTCGGGCTGCCTCCTTGGTCATTGTCTTATCACGGGTTGGAGCGTGGGTGCCAAAAACTTAGGAGTAGTATGAGCAAGCCACAAGAGATTTTCCTAATGTACCAAAAAAGTAGCACCACATAACAAGATCAAGAGGTTCAAGTAGATGGGACTAGTCCAAGGATGCACGCCTTGATTATTGGTGCAATGTTGAAAGATTGCGAAACAATGGATTGAAGGACATGATTCACTTCATGTTGGCACACGATCGGATCATGAAATTTTAGGTGACTGTAGTTATGAATTAGCATATAAACATGATATGCTACCACCTAGGAGGTTTCCACAGCAAGCTAGAAAGAAATACTTCTGACCACAACACCAGCACACTGAACCACTTGAGATAAACATTGTGCAAAAGTGGCTTGTAGCTTATCAAGCAATATGGCAGGAAATACGAGACATTCAGTAAGCTTGGAAACCACAGGAAGGACCAGAAGAAAAGGCGAAAGGGGAACAATATTCAGGTGTGGAAGATGGCTAACTGTTGATGCGGACAAAATTCAAAAGTTTATTTCGCATAAGAAAACTCCAACCTTAAAAGCCTTTTGGTAAATGGAGAGTTTGTAATTGCATTACTGCGGAGAAAACGAGACAAGAACATAATGTGAATCAACATGAAGGCCAAGATTTCATCGGTTGAATTTACGGATGGTGAGTGGCATCAAACTCTCTGTAAGATGGAAGCATCATTATGTTGTGGCACATCATACTCGTCCTTCAATGATGAGCTTGCATAAAAGTTGAGAATAGCATAGATACATTGGATGCTGACTGGGTCAAACCATCTGTAAGGAGAGTTGGTGTGTAGGTTACCTCTGAAACCTTTGCAGGTCCATCAACGCATGCTATTGTGCATGCTTGAATCTTGCACATGCCCCAAGAATCCTTACGATGTCATTTCAGTTGTGACAATTTACACCACTTGAATCCAATTGTGGATTGGGTGCACAACTAAGTGAAGGTGAAGAAAATTTGAGACAAGATAGGCTTATGAGTGTGGACTTGGAAAATTGACGTAAGCAAGGTGTCGAAATTGAGTTGAGTACATCTGGATAGTCATCACCTCCAAGGGGACCAAGCTTACCTTGCGTGAGTATAGAAGGAGACAACTGGGGAGGTGGAAGTGTTGTCGGTTAAGGCAAAGAAACACATGGGGAGTATTGTTTTCCATTGATAATAGAATACTTTAAAGGCGCAACGTGTGCTTAAGAGAATTATGCCGATGTGTTTCATACCAACTTGCGAATGGATTTCCCACGCGAGTGGCATGTCAACCATCGATCTTAAGTTCTTTTTGGAGTGACAACAACAATACGAGGTACTTATTATATGAGCAAAAATGGGCTAGGTAAGCTAAGAATTGTAGGTCAAGGAGCTTATACGCCAAATGTTTGTCAATAAAAAGGCAAGGGTGTTGTAGATGTGCTTAGAGTATCATGTAGTGGACAACGTATTGATGAAGAAGTGGTATCTCCTACTAAGGGCTCGGAGTTGTCTGGCCAGTAGAGGAGTGCAATCTTCCAAGAAGATTGACTAGCACTTGGTGCATTGTGTACCATCCATGTGTGGCTCACGTGCAACCATCTGTCATGATTGGCACCGAGAGCTACAAAAACTTAATGGAACAACCAGACATGAACGTCCTAAGCGAAGGCCATGATGTTGGAGTCAGCCTTCACCAATTACATGTGACCCGCAACACCATTACAAAATGACACATGAATGACAGTGAAAATGGGAGGGAAGTATAGGAAAAGGTAAAACAATTATAAAAGACTTTAGAGCGGTGTAGGCCACAAAGAGCACCCATGAGTGGCTCTGCTCTCCTATAAGCTTGGCGAGCGCCTTCTTCTTTGCACGGTGTATGGCATAATGGGAATGACACTCTACTATGCATGGTTCCATGATCTACCTCAACGCATGGGATGAGATTCATGGCTCTTTTGCCACATTGATCATGATATACCAAAGCACTCATGTGGACATTCGGGGGGGGGGGGGGGTTCACCCCTATTGCCAGTCCTAACACACTTGTACCCTTCCTTGAAGTAGACGATGGTCACATCTCCCCCCCCCCATCTTCTGCTTTGAAGTGTTTAACTGCTAGATGCATCTTGCGTACATCCAATGGATAGACCTCGCCTCTAGACGTATCGGCTTGCTACGGACAAAGCTCAGACCCGCATGCATAGAGATGACATAGTCCTAGAAGGCCTCCCAACAAGCCCATACATTCCTGGAGCTGTTTCTATTGAGGAAGTTGATGGACATGTCCATCCTATGATGCTTGTTGGACTTTGTGCTTTTTTGCTGCTCCATGACATTTTGTTCGTCCAGCAGTAGAGGAGACTGCTCGTCATCAGATGATACATCAAAGAAGGAACATAGTGCACATTAGCAAGTACACAAAGAAGGCACAAGAATGTATAACAGCATACAAACACATGACCAGAGAGCATACGTACATGGAGTAGCATGTCCAAGCCATTCACCACAAGTGGCATGGTGTTTTCTAGTTTAGCAACAACTCACAATAGGAGGGCTGCATGGCCTGACCTGATTGTCCCCGTTAAGCCTCATCGGACAATAATGTGCACGCTCGCAAGAGTGTGGTGTAAGGCGCTCCTTAAATTGGAGTTGCTCCACATAACAAGCCTCCTTCAAGTCGTCAAAGACGAACAAGTTGTTGCACTCCAAGATTCCTCCTTCAAGTCGGAGTAGCCGACTGTCGCTTTTAGTGGGACCTAAAAGTAAAATAGAGGGAGATCCATTGAAAACCCATTGGGTTTGGCATGCTAAAACATGCACCTTCGTACCCATCTTCACTGCAAAACACGTACCAAAGGTGACTAGAATAATGAGTGATATGAAATGCGGAAACACCACTAGGAGGGGGTGATGGACCAAAAGTGTGCCCACATGTTTGCCATGAGGTGCAAATGGTGGAAACACGAGATAGAACACAGGAAATGAAGTGGGTTAGTGAGACCATGGTAAAATGACAGCCAAACCATGACATGCGACATCATCAACCGTGGAAGAATGTCCTATTTGGTGGTTAGGATCACATGCATTTGAAGCATTGTACACGTAGTAAATCCCTACTACATGGTTAGTCGCATTCAAATATCTGGCTAGCTCACCGCTGTCGAATGCATGTAGTTGAGATGGCTGTTCGGACAAATAACACCAAATATCTCCTAGCTCGACATGCGTAGCGTGCACAAGGAGCAACATAACATTGGCCTCGCTTTGGTGCAAACCCATTTCTCTATACAAAAGCGTGACAAAACAACCATGTGCATGCATGCTTAGAATTGTGGACACATTCTTGACTGCATGCCATCAGTTTACGAAGATGATAATGGATATCAACAGAAAAAGAGTCCCACTCATGATGAAGCATCATTCAGTGCCTCGAATTAAGACATTTATGTTCCACATGTGAACTTGGAGTCTTGGACATGTGAACATCTGAATAATATTGCACTTTCTGTTCAATTTACTGTGAAATCCTACGCAAAGAACAAGGGAAGAAATTCCCAAGAAGTCGCAAAATCCTAAACTATTGTCACTTGTAGCGGGAGGGCCGGTTCGGCCCTCCCACCTCGCTGAAGCGAGGGGTGGTTGCGCACCACCCCTCGCGTCAGCGAGGGCTGGCCGGCGGCCAGCACTTCGCTGGCCGCCGGCCAGCTCGCTGCCGGCCGGCTGGACGGCCGGCGGCCGGCCAAGTGATCGGCCGGCCACCAGCCGGCCAGCCACCAGCCGCCGATCGCGGCCTCAGTCCGATCGGCGGCTGAGAGGCCACGAGGGCCTCGAGGGCGAGGCCTCGTGGCCTCGTGCCCTCACCCCCCCCTCGCCCTCTTGCAAACAAGCAAGAGAGGGCGAGGGATAGGGGGAGTGAGGTTGAGGTCTAATTTGCTGGCGCGAAATCGCCAGCGTGCCTCGCACGCGACGATTTCGCGTCAGGACGACAAAACGAAACTCGAAGTTCGTTTACGACGAACTTTGACATAAAACAAATGGAATAACTCGTGCGAACACACGAGTTCGAGGTAAAAACCCCCGGTTTGGGGTCCCAAAACCAGGGGTTTGGTTAAAAACGGAAATGGGCCTCCGGAGACTCGAAATATTCGAGTCTCCCTGCTCTGGGTCGTTGATGACGATTGCCCCTCAGTCTTGCGAAGGGGGTAAATCCCTGACGCGGACTGAGAACGCCATTCTGCGAACTCCGACGACGATTTCAGAGCAGGAGCTGGAGACACGGCCCGTTACAGTGGTTCTCAGAGCCAGACGACCCTCGCGACCAAGGGTTCGACAGAAACAGCGGCTACAACATAGATAAAACGCCGCCGGCAGCTGCAAGCAGCAGCAAAAACGCTAGAACAGACTACGTCATCCACACGTCACGGATTGAAGCGCCGAAAATTGTGTTAGAGAGCTTGAAAAAAACTCTAATTCATGGAGACACTTCCTTCCAGCATCTCCACACTTCCAGGGGGCTAGGAGGATTTTTGTGGGGCGGGTTGCGGAGTTCCCACCTCTAAAACCACAAAATCCTCCTCATCTTCAAGGCTCCTTCAAACCTCCTTCATCCAAAAATTGAGACAGCGTCCCTCCCCAAGCTTAGAGACTCTCACGACCTGAGAGCACCCTAAAAAGAAGGAGGGTGACAACTTGGGGACTTTTGGCGGCTCCCCCAACGCCGCCGGCTCAAGGAAGACGCCGCCAAAGTGCGCAAGACGCGTAAAGAAGACTCACGAGGAGGCCAAGGAAGACAAGAAGACAGGAAGAAGACAAGAAGCTAGAAGAAGGATTGGAGGAATTGCTAGAAATTGTGTAATTCCTCTCCTATTGTTTGTCCTAGCTTTGTGAGCGGTACTCACACTTTTTGTCAATTCCTTGTATTGTAATTTTCTGTTTTCCTAGGTACTAGTGCTTGCCAATCGCCGTGAGTCACGGCTTAGGAAGTCTAGTTCTAAAATCCACGACCTTGTGCCGACGTGGCGGCCTAGGAAAGTAGAAATATAAATTGAAATTGCCTCACCGATCGTGAGAGCAACGTCTTAGGAGGCGATTCCTCCTCGTTGTGGGGTGATCCTCACAACAACCTTCACGTGCTAGTTGCACGAGTGACGGGATGGCAAGTGCCGGACCGTCTAGGACTAACAAGGGCAAGGTGGTGACGGCCTCACCACGAGCTCTCGGCGGACTCCAAGTTTTGGGAGTCGCCGCCGCGAGCACGGTTGCCAACCCAAAGGCAACCGTACCGCCAAGGGCAACCCCACCGCCGAAGGCAACCGATCCAACCTCGGCGATACCGAGCAACGTGCGGGGCGAAAAGGGTTCTTGACGAGCACGTCGTCGTACACGTGGGCGACCCCCACGCGACGGACGATGCCATGGAGGAGGATCTCTCGAGGGGATACCCCGACGAAGAGCACGACGTCGACGATGGCGAAGGCGACGAGGATCGCGACCATCGCCATCGTCGTGCGACAAACTCGAGCCGATTGCTCAAGAAGGGCAAGACGCCCGCCTCATCGCCTGAAGCTGCCGACGGCAGCGAGACTACAAAGAGCAGCAAGGGCGTTGAAAGCAGCCACACGGGAAGTTCCCGCGAGAACGAGCCGGACGACGTCGCCGCGAAGGCAATTCGCGATGACCGTCGTAGGCTCGCGGAGTTTGCTGCCGAGGCCGCAGGCCGCCTCAAGATCACCACCGGTGGTGGAGATGCGGCACCACTCGGAGGAATGGGAGCGGACCCTCCTTCCTACAATGCGGCCGCAATGGTGCAAGGCAGCGCCCACTCAAGCGTCGTCGCCGACGACAGCCTCCTCCGAAAGGTGGGACTCCTTGGAGGCGTGTACGCGAACCGTACCCTCTTGCAGTGGGTAAGGGTGCACGGACAACGCGAGGCCCTGGAGGCTATCGCCGATGCTCTGACGACATCAGAGCTCAAGTTCGCGTTCGCCAACCTGCTGGCCCACGTCGGGCAGAGCATCACGGACCTTGACCGTGATCGCCAGTTGCAGCGACTCGCCGCCCATGAGGCAAGCCGCCGATGCAACGACCTCGACAAGGCGTTGCAGAGTGTGACCCAGCTGCGGATGCGGCAGCAAGTGCAGCGTGCCGCAGCTGCGGAGGCCACTACCGGCGGCAGCGACGACTTGCCTACCTCGACGACTTCGGGGTCGGTCATGAACACGTCCTTCTTCCACAGTGTGGAGATCTTCCGGAAGGGCGTGAAGCTGACCGACTGGCTGAACCGCATGGAGCACGTCCTACGTGTCCACAAGGCTCCACTCAGTCAGTGGGGCGACCTTGCCACGACGCGACTTGAAGACAAACTCTTCAAGTACGTGGTCAAGGAGTGGACTGCGCAGCAGCCGCACCTCGAGTGGCAGCCCATGCCGTGGGAGGCCTTCTGCGCGATTATGCGCAAGAAGTGCACCCAACGTGAGGACGCGCAGCGCGCCTTCCACAAGATCAAGGACTTCAGGCAGCTGGGCAGCTCGCTCGAATCCTACTTGAGCGAGTTCACCGCACTCGTGGAGGAAGCCGAAAGCTTCGCTGAGGGCGATGGCACTAAGACGTTCAAGTACCCGGAGTGCATGCTGCTGGAGTACTTGCGTGATGGTCTCGCTAGCGAGAAGCTGAAGGACAAGACCACCACGACAGCCACTGGCCAAGCTTAAACAAGCTGGAGGGCGTTGCGCGACTACATGAGCGAAGTGTACTCGGCGAACCCGAAGCACTACTCTGATGCACGAACGAACGCGCGTGCACAGCAGGGTCGTGACATGCGCATGGATGCTGCAGGGGCTGGTGGGTCAGCCGGACAGCGAGGCGGGCCAAGGGCAAGCAGCCGACAAACCCTCCAGCCAAGAAGGCTGGTGGACACAAGGGTCCCAACAACAAGCGCAGCCGCGAGAATGACGAGCTGCAGGCGGCGCATGAGCGTTGCAACACAGCCTTCCACGAAGGGCTCTGCCACAACTGCATGCAACCGGGCCACTTTAGGGCTCAGTGCCCTGAGGCTGCTGGTGGTGGACAAGAGGCCGCGGCGCTAGCTGCAGCAGCGGCACCTCGTGGGGATGGTGCAGCAGGAGGCCGCGGACAAGGCCGTGGACACGGTCACGGTCGCGGCAATGGGCCCGGCCGTGGTAACGGACTGGGCCGTGGGGCGAGTTTTCCCCACCCCTGAGTGACGTCAGTGGGGACCACTCAGGTGTAAAACTGGATCACGAGTGTGAGTTCATGTTTTCAGACGAGGATGTTAAACAATTTGAGTTTTTGACGAGTTCAAATTTCTCTGTTGTTTTCTCCCCTCTCATTGAACCTCATTCTGTTCTTGCTGATCGACATTGCCCACTAAATCTTGCATCACCAGACGAGATGCATGACCGAACCTGCTTAGTGGTGGCGACACCAATCACTGTGCAAGAGTTGTGTAACACAGTGATTGAAGCAGACGCCCTCAAAGCAATAAGTTCAATCACGTTCGCAGTACCTTTAGTCGACGATTTCGACCCAGTCAAACTTAAAGACTGGGTGCTAGCCGAATTCACACGTGCCCACAAGATGTGGACTCGAGTGGGTGAATCATGGGAGTTGCGACGCCCGTCGTACAGATTCCGTGTTTATCACAAACTCGGCTTACCGTCGTGGAGTCTGTTCACTCGGAAGAGTGGAGGCAACATGACGATGCAGTTCAAAGGACACCTAGCTGGTGCTCCCGTGAACGTACTTGCTGACACTGGAGGGGACGACTCTTTTGTTAGCCTTGGCTTTACCCGCCAGGTTGGCCTGAAGTACGAGCCATCGAATGGCGAAGTTGTTGTTGGTGACAACCGTACGGTACCCGTGCTCGGTACTTGTAAAGCGAAAACTTGTATTCAAGGGTACACACAGAGTGTCACGTTGAAGGTACTCAACCTTCTTGACCCGTTTGACGTGGTGCTAGGCGATCCTTGGCTCCGTGACAACAAGGCTCTAATGTGCTTTGAATCAAAGCGTTTGATCCTCCGAAAAGGACAACGCTGCTTTACGTTGATTCCGAGTACGGAATTATCACCAACCTGACTCAAAGTCCATGCCAGCTTATCTGCAATACAGGTCAAGAGACGTATTCAACGAGGTTGTCGATACTTCTTGGCTCAGCTGCAGAAAGTGGAGGACGACGTGACGGAAGACACGCCACAAGAGATCAGATCTCTATTGGCGGAGTTCTCGGATGTATTCCAAGACCCACCAGCTGGGCTTCCACCAGAAAGACACATGGGCCACACGATTCCACTGCAACCGGAGGCGACTCCTCCGTTCAGACCCATGTATCGCCTCAGTCCAACAGAAAGGCGAGAGGCCAAACGCCAAATCAAAGAGTACCTTGCAAAAGGATGGATCGAGCCAAGTAGCTCGCCGTACGGTGCGCCGATCCTTTTTGTGAACAAAAAGGATGGTGGTTTACGCATGTGCGTAGATTACCGGGCGTTGAACAAGCTGACGGTGAAAAATCGATTCCCCTTACCACGGATTGAGGACCTTTTTGACCAACTCCAAGGCGCAAAAGCATTTTATTCCTTGGATTTGTCTCAAGGGTACCATCAAATCCGCATCACGGAAGACGATGTGCCCAAAACCGCATTTCGAACGCACATGGGACACTATCAGTTTCGAGTGTTTTGCTTCGGGCTTACAAATGCCCCAGCAACCTTCCAAGGGGAAATGAACCGAATGTTCGCCAAGCAACTCGGACAGTTTGTCTTGGTTTACCTGGATGACATCCTGGTTTTCTCCAAATCAATGGAAGAGCACATAGAACATCTGCGCGAAGTTCTCGCAATCCTTCGAGAACAGAAGTTCTATGCGAAAGTGAGCAAGTGCAAGTTTGCACAAGATGAGCTCGAATACCTTGGACACATCGTCGGCAAGGACGGCATCCGCGTCGACCCACAAAAAGTCCAAGCCGTTGTGGACTGGGCACGCCCCGAAAATGTTGGGCAGATTCGGTCTTTCCTCGGCCTTGCAAACTACTTTCGATGGTTTATGCAAGGGTATTCGACCCTGGTAGCACCGTTAACCAGGCTCACGCGAAAAGACGTGCGTTGGGAATGGACATCTGATTGCGAGAACGCTTTTCTCAAAGTCAAAGAGCTTCNTGGGAATATCGGCCAGGACGCATCAATGTGGCCGATCCACTAAGCCGACAGCCTGTGGAAACTAAAGCAACCACCGAGGTCAGTGGGTGTTTTATGGCCATTGCAACAGCAACCGTACAACCACCAGATCCCCCTGCACCTCTGCGTCAACCACCACGAGAGATTATCCATTACAACGGTTTTGTAAACAGGAACCGGATGGGATACTGTGTGGATTCTTGGTTTCAAGACTCTCGAAATCTGGACAAGTACGGCTTGGTGGAAGCCGCAGGAATCTTCTGGCACAGAGAACAAGTTGTTGTGCCAAACTCGGGAGACCTTCGAGCAAAGGTTATCTCCTAGTTCCACGACCCGCCAGTCGCAGGTCACGTGGGACCCCGAAAGACCGGACAGGCACTCTCGGACCACTATTGGTGGCCAGGGTGGAGTGTCGATGTCCGTAAGTATTGCATGACATGCGACCCATGTCTTTGGAATAAGGCTAATAACAAGAAGCCTGCTCGACTCCTCCAGCAGCTTCCCATTCCTGGGACTCCATGGGAGTGCGTCAGCATGGACTTCATTACTGGTCTTCCGGACACGGCCCGTGGCCATGATGCAATACTAGTGGTTGTGGATCTTTTGACGAAGATGACACACTTCATTCCTACAACCACTGACGTGAACGCAGAGGAGACCGCTCGTCTCTTCTTTGA
>SZWC01003710.1:153644-168927 GCA_023375785.1 Penium margaritaceum | reverse complement strand
GAAGTGGATTGGGCCGTTTCCCATTGTGGCACGCATCGGGCCAGTGGCATACCGATTGCTACTTCCGCCGAGTATGAAGATACATGACGTGTTTCATGTGAGCCTGCTGGCTCCATACACGGCAGAAGGAACCGTTCAGCCACCGCCAGCAGTCCTGGCTGCCGACGTCCAATACGAGGTCCTTCGCCTACTCCAGCACCGAGAGCGTACTCTTCGGTCGCGCGTTGTCAGGGAGTACCTCGTTCATTGGGCCGGTTGTGGACCTGAACATAATTCATGGGAGCCCGAATCTCGGTTGCCCACAGGGGTGGTCAACGAGTACTGGAGCGAGCTTGCAGCTCGCACAAATCGACGCGTGGCAGGAGGTACCACCTGAACGCGGGAAAAGTGCACAACATTCCCACAGGGCAGCATTCATGGACAGCGACAATAGGAGGTTGGGGACGTCCAACATGGTTGTCGCGCAGACGCTCCAGCCTAAAGGGGGGAGGCCGCTAGCCGTGCTGACCTACAAGCTGCAGCTTAGGTCTAAGTACCATGCACATGTCCATGTTTAGCTGGTGATTGAAATTATTAAACTTCTTTCACAATGTTGATGACTCACTGACTGATAATCCTACTTGTTGTTCATGAACCGGGACGGTTCATAATAAGTGGGGAGGAATGTAGCGGGAGGGCCGGTTCGGCCCTCCCACCTCGCTGAAGTGAGGGGTGGTTGCGCACCACCCCTCGCGTCAAAGAGGGCTGGCCGGCGGCCAGCACTTCGCTGGCCGCCGGCCAGCTCGCTGCCGGCCGGCTGGACGGCCGGCGGCCGGCCAAGTGATCGGCCGGCCACCGGGAGGCCAGCCACCAGCCGCCGATCGCGGCCTCAGCCCGATCGGCGGCTGAGAGGCCACGAGGGCCTCGAGGGCGAGGCCTTGTGGCCTCGTGCCCTCGCCCCCCCCTCGCTCTCCTTGCAAACAAGCAAGAGAGGGTGAGGGATAGGGGGCGCGAGGGTGAGGTCTAATTTGCTGGCGCGAAATCGCCAGCGTGCCTCGCACGCGACGATTTCGCGCCAGGACGACAAAACAAAACTCGAAGTTCGTTTACGACAAACTTCGACATAAAACAAATGGAATAACTCGTGCGAACACACGAGTTCGAGGTAAAAACCCTCGGTTTGGGGTCCCAAAACCAGGGGTTTGGTTAAAAACGGAAATGGGCCTCCGGAGACTCGAAATATTGGAGTCTCCCTGCTCTGGGTCGTAGATGACGATTGCCCCTCAGTCTTGCAAAGGGGGTAAACCCCTGACGCGGACTGAGAATACCATTCTGCGAACTCCGACGACGACTTCAGAGCAGGAGCTGGAGACACGGCCCGTTACATAACTACTATATATCCACATTTCCAGAACATGACTATACTACCCGTATTCTGTTTAGGATTTGCCATATGTAGGCACCGCAGTCATGGCTAGTTGGTTTTTGCATTATGTTAACAAGCTGGTACGTTGTTGAAACCTGTGGGTAATTGGTGTTATCCATGCGGGAAATGGGTAATCAGGCAACTGGATGCTAATAGTGTGGGTAGAAGGAATTTATGCTTAAAGCAAACTCAATCAATGTTTTGAGTGAAGGACCATACTCTGAAAGTGGAACCACATCAAATGTGAGTTGTTCTGGTAAAAAAAATGGTTACATAGGCATGCCATGCCTCAGGATGAATGGCTGTAGCAAAAAGGGACAAGTCATTTGGTAAAAGATGAGTACCGTGTTCGAGACAGGTCTCACTAGTCAAGCCATTCCCTTTTGCGGGCAATCGAATCTCACTGGCACATAGCAAGGATGAGGGGAAATCTTCCCTTCGACAAAGAAATAATATGGCACTGGTCGCAATCACCATCAAAAGGCCTAGAGTATGCTTGACGTTCCCCTAACTTATGTTCTTTCTTATGGAACTTCTTCCTTACGGTCTCAACTACTTGCTTGGTAGGAAGCCAATGTAAACGAGTCCAACCGCAAGGAATTCATTTCGGATACTAAGTTATGGATCATGTGGTCAAGGAGAGATAATGGCATATTGACCGGAGTCCGGGAGAGGCGCAGACGAATGCCAAAAAGCCATGCTCACGGTGGATTACCTCCACTCAGCGGACCAACACGCCTTGCAAATTCATGATCACAGAGTTCAACAGATACACACATGAAATGAACACGCCGATGTTGTACATGAATGTAGTAGGTAGCCAACCTATATTGCATGGTTGGGAGTCGAATGACAAAGAGGGGAGGGATTGGATAAGGAAGCTAGTCGGCTGTGCATCCTCAGTGATGGAGGATAATTGGACAACACCAACATAAAAAACCTCACGAACAAAGTGAACTGTAGAGCTTGCATGCTTACTACAAGGATGTGGCACACTATCATTGATGGTGATGCAGCATGTAGCTGAACTCTCGTTTTGTAAGGAGCATGGCAAGCATAGGCAGAACAATCTCTTCAATCAAGCGTGCTAGAAAAACTCCCTCATAAGAAGCTTCACTCAATGTCATGTACAAAGCTTCATCTATTCTGTGTTCCTCATACAATGTTTTGGCACCTCACCACAACACAACTGGCCTCTACACACGAAACACGTTTGACCACGACTGCAAGTTTTAAAATCACAAGCATGGTAGCCATCGTATTATCCATCAAGAAGTGGGGAAGGAGCAAAAACTAAGCCAAGCGCAACCATGTCCATCATATAGCGGAACAGGTTTAGCAACGTCGTGTGATGTATGTTCTCTAGTTGCTGACTGGACAAGGCTAATACACTCACGTGACATGTTGCGTCAAGTCGTGTAGGCTCAGTAAGACAGCGATATCAGTCATCTCTTGGTTTAGTGTGGGATCCATGTCATGTCCATAAAACATAATCGACAGATTCAAAGTATTTGCATACACATCAAGGTTTATGGATATGTGTTTTCACGCAAGGTACTGCAAAAGGTGCTAGAAATGGGTGATGAGGTGTGTAACAAAATTCCCCTAGTGTAGGGTAAGCGTGCATGCTCTATTGTTGAGTGATGGTCACATACAAAAAATGGTTTGCTTCCTCTAAATCTGTCTATATAGAGTGTGTAGTTGTAGTGCTTTAGGACGTGCAATGAGTGTGGATGGGAGAGAGAAGATAAGCACATTGTTCACATTATCTATTGAAGCAACAAGGTAAGTTTCCTCCTAGCACAAGAACAATGATGGGTCATAAAGGCTCTTTACAAGCCTGCGTTGGTCCAAGTAGCTACAAATCTCCTTACTCGAGTAACTTAGTGTTTGTTCTAGACTACATAAAGCTCTCAGCAAGATCCATGCATAGTCTAGGCCATCTTTTAATCCTTCCTGATGTTTCACGCCATCTCCCTCCTTAGTGGACCATCAAGGAATGTGTTCTTGACATTTGTTTGAAGAATGACCCAATTCGTATGCACTTGAATTACATTTATGGTCAATCACCCAAAAAATACACACTCATAACCTAGTATGCAAAAATGGAGCATATGTGAAGGATGTTTCCAAGAATTGGGCTACCATTACAAGGAATGCTTCGTGGAAGTTTTGTGTAAACCCTAAGTATACAAATAGTTCAATGTAAACTTCCCTGGAAGTTTCCTTGAACTTCCTTCAAGTTCTCGTATCCTTCAATTCTGATTCGAATAAAAGCAACTATGAATTATGTACAACAAATAGGTGAGTTATGTACTCTTGTCAAAAGATTCCTGTTTTGTGCTGCTACACTATTTGTGTTATGCTTTTTTACTCCCACCAACCGTGTTTGTGTCATCCTTTGTTGTAATACATTTTTTAGACATTTGCTTTCAGTTGGCGAAGTATTCTTTTTTTGGCTCGTTGGGCCCAGACGATGCACTTGATGCCAAGTGTACAGGGCGAGATGACTATGCCCACAAAGTCGGACCTGGTCAACTTTGAGGGCAAAGCCGCTCGCGTTTGACATTGCCCATGCCGATGTCATAAGTGAAAAAGACGTGAACGGTCAAATTTGCCCTCTAAGCCCCCCTCCTCCCCCAACTTCATGCAAATCCCCTAAATGCACTGCGGGGTTGGGGAATGATCTTTTACTTGTCTGGACACCGGTCGGGCCCCGTGGTAGTGGGGATTTGCAAGTTCCCTTTCTTTTAACATGGCACACGTCCTATGCCGACGGTTCAACACATCAAAATAACGGGGTTTGAGAACTTGCCATTCTGAACTCTCTAACCTCTTCTTGATGACCCCTAGAACTTCAAGCAAATCCCCTAGTTGCAGTACAGGGTTGGGGTTTTATGCTTTTGCTTGCCTGGGAACCTGTCCGACCCCACTACAGTGCGGCTCGATCGGTTCCTTTTCTTTTAACAAGAAATGTGGTGCTATAGCTATTCCAAAGACCTTTCTAACAGATACTCTTGTGTATCTCTATTGGTGTCTATCAAATACACTATCCACTACACTTCCCAGGTACACTTTGCATTGGGGGGGGATCCCAACATCTGTTCCCCCCCTCCCTCGATGTTGAAAGTGTAATGTGGGTGTGCATTGAGGAGTGGATCTGAAGGAGGGTAAACCTAATACACAAGTGTTTTTGTACTTTATTGTACATTTCTATGCATGTGTACTATACACTCCCTGCTACACTCCCCCAATACACTCGATGGGATTTGGGGGGGGGGGTAGGATCAGATCTCGGGCACTGTTTTTTCAAAAGCGAGGTCTCTATAGGATGTTACGAGTGCAGGCAAGTCCTTGGTACATTGTCATTAGAAATGCTGTTGATTCATTGCCATTGACGTACTATAGCTATTCCAAAGGCCTTTGTATCAGATACACTTGTGTATCTCTAACGGTTTCTATAAGATACACTATCCAATACACTTCCCAGATACACTCTTGCATTCGGGGAGGAGGGGTTCCCGACGTCCGTCCCCCCCCCCCCCCTTAATGTCAAAAGTGTATTGTGGCGGTGTATTGGGGAGTGTATCTGGAGGATGTTCAACCTAATATGCATGTGTATTTGTACATTAGAGTACAGTTACGTGTATGTCTAGTATACACTCCGTGCTACTCTTCACCAATATACTCGACGGGTTTCGGGAGGGGGGGAGAAGGTCGTATCTCGGGCACTGTTTGTTGTTAGAGCAAGGTCTCGATAGGATATTACGAGTGCGGGCACGTCATTAGTATATTGTCTCTATGAATGCCGTCAATTCACTTCCATCACCGTGCTATAGCTATTCCAAGGACCTTTTTAACAGATACACTTGTGTATCTCTGACGACGTCTATCAGATACACTATCCAATACACTTCCCTGATAGACTTCTATACTTTAAGGGGGAGGTTGCGACGTCCTTCCCTCCCGTCTCCCCCTGGATCTCGAAAGTTTATCATGGTGGTGTATTGGAGAGTGTATTTGGAGGAGGGTCAACCTAATACACAAGTGTTTTTTTACACTAGCATACAATTTTGTGCATGTGTACTACACAATCCCCGCTACACTCTACGAAAACATTTGTCGGGTTTGGAGAAGGAGGCAAGGGGGTTGTTGAGAGAGATTCGCTAAATCACTACTATACACATTTTTGCGGATACACCCCCCAGGTAAACTCGGGGCGTTTGGTGGGAGGGAGAGGGGGAGGGGACACCGTCGAGGTGAAAATGATTGGGTGAATGTCAAGTGTGAGCCATCTAAATCACCAAAAGATATCAAATGACCTTCTTAAGAGAACACTGTAGTCCTATGGGCCTTGGTAAACTTTGATATAGAATAGGACAACAAAAACTACCCATAATGAATTTTGAGTGAAGATGTACACATCAGAAGGGCAATGAATTGTGCAGAGAAAAGAGTGTATAAACTCCAACCAAGACCTACAATTATGGATTTGACCTTTTTCCCTGGAAACAAATTGTAACATGTACACCGAGTAACAAAAGATTGAACAAGTATATACACACCAGTAAACTTATAAGAAGTAGGTATATCACACATGTTATATACATAGGTTGCATAGTGTATGAGAGTGACATTATTAACCATAACTCGTGAGTTGCCAACAACACACGATCGGTTGCACATTTACTGTCAGGTGCATAAGTGTTTGCATAATAATGTCCCTGTACATGATGGAACCCTTGGCCACCAACCATGCCTTCATTTTTCAAGAAGGCTAACCACGTTCCACTTTAGTTTTTGTATCAAATTGACATTGAAGGATTTCTTACCCCTATGACAGGGGTACCAATTTGTACAGCCGATGACCCTATGGTGCATTTGTTCTTGTTGCCATGGTCTTCTCCTATTCAACTGCATTCGGACAACAAATTTTCTCAAGGAGTGTTTGCGGTTCTTTCAACTGTGTGTGCCTATTAGTGACCATAAGAGTGTGGTACAACTGTTTATAGTCTATACAAGGCAATTTACATAGGGAGTGTTACACTGACTTGGGAAGTGGGGTGTTCTCAACAGTAACATGTCTATCCATGGGGTCTAGGCATAGAGGCGATGATGTGGAACTAGAATCTACAGTGGCAGTATGAGCAGGGGTGAGTGAGTCTTCAGGAAAAGATGTGGCTGCTACTAGCTCTGGCACCCTTACCACTCATTTCATTGGCCGGTGTGTGACACATCGAGCGTGCACAAACATACTCACATACTCAGGGTCGTCTTGAGGGGATGATATTTGTGGTGTAAAACGAATCATGGAAAAATCTTTCTACGACACGAAGAAGGATGCATCACAACTTTCCTTAAAATGATGGTTTTTGTGGCTTGAGAACTGCCATGCCTTTAAGACATCTTGGACTGTAGTGAAGATATGAAGATAATGTTATGAAATTGATTTGTTCACACCCGAGCCACCTAAAATTCCCCCTTTCCTTCAACTATTGTTCTTATGGCGGCACCATGTGGAAGATTGGACCCTTTGGAACTCGGTTCCACATTCAAGTGATGTACTTGAACACCACTCCACATAACCCAAATGATTTTCTGGATTTTGTTAATGGGGTAATAAATGCATACCCAAGTATTTTGTGACACCATTCTACCACACCATCTTGTTGACATGTACACAATGCTCGTACTCAATACCCTGTGCCTTTATCCTTGTTACTAGCGCTCCCAGGGATTCCCTCCCCCTTTTGGTGAATTCAAAATTCCATGGTTGTTTTGACACTCCGCAAGAACATCTTCTTAACAATGACAAGAGAATGTGTCATTGTAATGAGAATGCACAGTGGAACTTGATGTAATCATCCCTCAAAATAAGGAAGATTTAAGAAACGTGCTTCCATGATGATATTGACTTGGATTTGTTAAGATCTACATGCACCTATACTAACAAGGTCGTACTTTCATTATGAAAGCATGGTAGAATTGTCTACGAGCCTTTCCTTCTTGAAACTCAAGGCAACCACCATGTTTGAAACACACATGGATAGTTTCACCATGTCCTCCACAATATTTGTATTGATGAAAACGAGTCATTAATGAATAAGACGTGTATATTGTGCATTTGTGACAAGCATATCGTATAATTGGGGCGTCTATAGTAATTCTTGCATAAGTGAAAAGAGTTTGAAGAGATAGAGCATGTCAACATGCAGGGCTCCATCACCAAGCAAGGCACCATTTGTATCAAAGAATATACATGGGCGCCTCTGCTCAATTTGCACATATTAGCCTGTTGATCCATCAGTCCCCTTGAAAGCAATATTTCTCTTAGGTCTAGTACATAGAGCACTCAAAAGAGCACTTTTCCCTGAAGTGTCATTTCTTGACATCCTCATCTCTGAGAATGTTTAATGAACCTGTTCTTACTACAACCACATCATGAACAATGATGGGGATAAGAAATAGAATGACAATGGGATGACATGTGATATGACACAGCAGTGTTCAGGAGCCATTAATGTATAGAAAATGAGTGTATTTTGGTTACATGTGTGTGTGTCCTAGCTTCTGACTTGCACACTTATACAGGAGGTTTGGATGTTGCATCGTGATTATGGGTCTTCAAGGGTGTTGAATAAGTGAAGCCAGTGAAGGAGCAAGCTGCTACTATCCCTCGGTCAGCTTCATGTACACATAATGTGCCCATGATGGCACGGGTGCAGGGACAGGCACATTTGACATCATAGACTTAGGGCTCTAATACATGGAGGAGGTACTTGTCGGAGGTGGTGCCTATAAGTGTAGATGTCCAAATGTCACTACACCAAAGAGAGTGGAGATGCGTGGTTGTGGAAGGTTTACACCGTCCTAAGTACCAAACGGATGGTAAGATGGCGTTTGCTAATTTGGTACTACTCCTCCTGATACCAATCTCATTGTTGTGATTTTTTATGTTGCTTTTTCATAGACGTTCCTACGATTGGGAAAGATACCATTGCTATAGTCTCTCCATCATCTATTGTTGAAGTGTAGGAAATGGACATAGAAGGTCTCTTACATGATTGTAGAAGATACACTTTCACTCTCCATGGCCATACCCATGTTTCCCATTATTTCTATTGAAGGTACATCTCTCCCACCACTGTCGCTTCTAACTTATAGAGCATAGATTGTGTGTGTGGAGGCAACTACAACTGATGAGGTGTTTGTTGCAAGAATGGTATCAAGGCAGAGCTGCTGCATTGCGTACCTTAATCTCAAGGATATGTTCATCGTTATGGTGTTGAAAAAGTATGACCAAGAGGTCAATCTAATAAATCTTCTCCATAGGACACTAGCAATATACCTCATGCGAGAAGTATCTCTACTCCTCCCTCATGTGAACCAACATGATGTTGAGCCAATTACAAAGTGAGGATCCTATATTGAGACTCATCAAGCATCACAAATGTCCATCGCCTCGTCCCTACACATGACATCCTGCCTTCTTTGCCCAAAAAATGGATTGTATACTTGGTCTGGCATGGACAAGAAAAACACCATGTTCTACTCCTCTCGGCAGGTAGCAAGATGCCGCCAATCCTTGTAGGGACGGGGTTCTCCATTATGGACACGTGCCCTTATATCTAGTTTCTTTCGAAAGGTTCTTACATGTTTACCCACTCGATAGAAATTTCGGAAGAATACCTTGAATTGTACTTTCCCCAAATGATTGTATCATTTTTTACTCAAGTTTTAAGTGTCAGGGTACAAGGGATGTTTGTTGTGGTTCCAAGATGAAGTAGTGCAATACCTAGGAAATCTGGATTAAGAGTAACCAATTTTTCCGTGTGCTCGTGCATGAATCTCAGTTCCACAATTTTCATGACCAGTTTGGTGAACAAGGGTAAGAGAGAGGGTGAGGAGGTTTGCCAGTGCCTAGTGTCAGTGTTGCCAACTGTATCAGTCATGTATGATTGGTGTCAATGGTATGAGGCGAGGCAACGTCGTTAGCTATGCCAACAAGCCAAGCACTCCAAGGGGATAAAAAAGGCATTTTTTTAGGTTGAGGCTTACCACAAAATGGGAAAACACATACGATTTGTATTGTTTTTGTATACATTGACGTAGGGTGACAAGAAATAATGCAATAAAAGTAAGTTCTTGTTTTGATAGTGCATTGTTATGAGATGTTAAGGACGTAATGTCATGTCTATTGTGCACCGCGCTGGAACTACATCAATGTCAAAGGGGTCACACCCATGTATTTGCGAGTATAGCGGATTCCTAAGGTTGTTTTGGCAACGTCGAATAGATTAGCATAGCCGATCGTGTGGACATTATTTTGGTAGTGTTCAAGAATGTATGTGTTTGAATTGTTCATGGTCTGGAACACGTGAAACCATGCGTACTTTGATTTTAAGGGCTTTAACGTATCACAAATGGCACAAAAGAAAGAGATGACATCTTATTCGCACATATGAATTTCTTCTCCAACTCATAATAATGACATACAACATGTGAATTTGATTGTTACCTATGC
Source organism: Penium margaritaceum (assembly GCA_023375785.1). Taxonomy (NCBI): domain Eukaryota; kingdom Viridiplantae; phylum Streptophyta; class Zygnematophyceae; order Desmidiales; family Peniaceae; genus Penium; species Penium margaritaceum. The sequence goes on along the minus strand of SZWC01003710.1, from coordinate 158,998 downwards.
ACGTCACAATGGATCCTACACATGTCTCCTTGTTCCTTTTATCTCCAAAAGTTGTCAACACTACCTTTCATCAATTTCTCCTTGTGATTTTGGGTTCAATTCCCCCCAATGCACCCTTCTCACTAACCATAGCTAGAATTTCAGTTACAATGTGATTAGGTGAAGAGAATACCTTAGGTGGTGGGAGATTTGTGATTGGCGATGCAAGAGCAAAGGGACCAAAATCCTCATCCATGATTAGAATCCCAAAGAGTTATCCATTTCTTCCATGCCACCTTAAGGTCAAATGGGTTCCAAAAACTTTAGAGATGCACCCAAAGCTCATGATCACATAGTGGTGGAGAAGGGGGAGGGTGTGGTTTTGGATGTTGGGGAGTGAACCACCAAAGTGTTTCCAACACCATGGTGCTTTTAACAACATGATGTTGATGCATTGTCATGTTGGCAACTTAGCATAACAACTCCACAATACTGGCACCATGGATACTAATGCTTCTGTCAATACCATGTAGCCAACACTATGATTTTAAGGTGCACCATGGTGCCTCTTACAACATGTTTCTGGTAGTACTACCTTGGTGGTAGCATCACCATAATGGCGATAGCACCATGGTGCTCTCATCACCATGGTGCTTACACCATGGTCCTATGGATGCACCATGGGATGTTGGTACATATGATGTTCTGACAAAAGAACTATGATGATGAGATGATGGTTACAATGTCAAAGTCAAAAGATGAGGAAAATGATGAATATGACGATGACCATGATTCTTGTAGCACCATTGTGTTGTTTCCAATACTCTTGTGCCAAAGCATGGTGCTAGCTCATGGTGCCACCTCATAATGCCGGATCACGGTGTTGCCGCATAGTGTTGATGAATGGTACTTGCACATGGTGTTGGCCTATGGTGTTGGCGTATGCACATTATGCTGGCACATAGCGATGGCCCATTATGCTTGCCCATGGTGCTCACACATGGTGCTATTGCATAGTGCTATTGCATGGTGCTAGTGAATGGTGTTGGGGCATGGCGTTAACCATGGTTCTTGTGCATGGTGCTAATACATTCTGTTTGCGCATGGTGCTAGCTCATGGCGATGGCACATGGTGGTGGTGGTGATAACACAATGATGCTCATGTTCTCTCGTGTGGCGTGTAATCAAAACACAACACCATGGTATAGTTAATCGTCCCCGTTTCATACACGCCACAGTCAGTGTATTAGGTACGTACATTTGGGTAGTATCCCTGAAAATTTCTTAAGGGTGAATCATCTTGTGTTCACACGGAAAACAATGGACATGGTACCTGTGCCTTGGGTATTGCATGTTGTAAGCTTACAACGGATGAAAAGCATATGAAAGTGTGGGTGAAATGTACAATAGACGTACATATGTCCTGAAACATTCCGTGTGGGCTTATTTGTATATTGGATGTTTACTTTGTTATCCGTGACCTTGATTGAAAATTAACTTCATGTCAAGCGAAGTTTTGTTATTACTCGATTGTGTTTTTCTCTGCTATAAAATGTCGAACCCACCCCCCCTCCCCCAAACCCTTGGTTGTATTCGAGCAGTTTACCTGGTGCGTGTATTGTGTAGCAAATGCATCTGTGCACTAGTGTATTTTTTTTACGTGTCCATGAGATACATAGACTCTCTACACTTTACCAATACAACTTAACTTTTGGGGGAGGGAGGAATCATCACGGGATCTGATGCTCCCCTTAAAGGGTAGAGTGTATTAGTGAAGTGTAGCGGGGGGTGTATTGCTTTCATGTGATGAGAAAAAGATGTACATTTATGTACAAGCGCTCGTCGACTGCTGATGTATCACGATCCACGATCAACGATCAATGACTGCGGATCTAGAACGACAACCAATACACATTGACCCCCCCCCAAAGGCTAGAGTGTATTGGATGAGTGTAGCTGGTCAATGTACCTTTGTTCGTGCGATGGACAAAAAGTATACACTTGTGTATTCAAATTCCATTGCTTATCGACAGACCAGCTCCGCTGATCGTCGGTAATCAATGATCGACGGTATTATGTACATTAAAGTCTGTTTTTACCCGTCCATCACGTAGACCGGATACACTGACCAGCTACACTTTGCAGATACACTCTGTCATTTTGGAGGGGGGGGGAGGGGAGGAGGTCATCTGAATCCAAGCCTCCCCCCCAGATAAGTCAAGTGTATATGGCCAGTGTATGGATTTTGTGTGATAATGGGAAATACAATCCACAAATGTATTCGCATTCGATGGCACCCGTAAACACGACAAAACGGTCATCGCGTAGTCGGGATTCTCAACCCCTCTCCATGCCCCCCATGACCGATTGTATTAGGACTATGTCTTGGGGAGTGTATTATGGTGACCATGTATTTTGTTCACGAATGTATTGTACATTATTGTATCTTCTTACATGTCTATCACTTATACTTTGATACACACACCATATACATTCGCGCAATACACTTTGATAATTTGGGGGGGGGGGCTTGGTCTCCGCCCCCCCCAAAGGCTAGAGTGTATTGGTGAAGTGTATGTGGTCAGTGTATCCAGATTATGTGATTGAAGAATAAAAACACTAATGTAGTGAGAGATGATCGCTTGCCTAAACTCTCAAACCATCGATGTAGTGTTATCAACGATCGCAATTGAATAGGCAAAGTTTTATAAACAAGTATAATTAAAGGTCTCCACTTGCTGACTGCCGATTGTTCACTATAGACGGTTGCGACAGAGTTTTCCAATATTGAAACAAGACAATGTCGAATTGGTCACTGCGTTGTCCCCCCATCCCCCCCATAGTCATAGTGTTTTTGAGGTAAAAAACGGGGCGTGTATCGTAGAACATGTAAGAGTATATACTTGTGTATTATTGGGAATGGTTTGAATGTATGGTCTAACCCTATACCCACAATAAAAGGGAACCTGCTAGGCCCCGCTATCGCGAGGCCCAGCAGGAGCACGGAAAAGCAGAAGAATATAGTCCAACCCCCCCGAATGTGACTTCGAGAGGGTTTTGGTTCTTTCCCGTTTTGGGTCAAGGAATAGGCAGTGTCACACCTTACAATTCTAACAAATTTCAAGTATAAGCACGAATGTATGTCTTTTTTTGCGAACTGTAAGTGGATTTTCAAAACACTTAACCATGGATTTTATAATGTGCTTTTTTAACAAACCCTCTACAAAGTTTCGTGTGTTCAAGCATTCAAATACATACATACGTCTGTGAACGGACATTGTTAATTAATTTGTGTCACAATTTTCACGAAGGTACCATGAAACTTCTAAAGAAATTCATTTAGTACGTACACTTTATGACGAGTGTATGTTTGAGGGGTGATTAACCATAAATGTACACTTCACAAATCATGACGCCAATCCACCAACTATGACAACCACGACCACGATATCTTCCCAAGCCCTACAGTACTCCTCTCCCACCCATCACGCACCCAAGGCTGCCATGGGATGAGAGGGAGGGACGCAAATAACCACCCTTGCAAGAACATTAGGTGTCTTGGAATGAACGTTGGGTCGGAAAGCCAACATGAACATTTTGTTTACACCCGTGGCTACCACTACCAAACACCATGAGTGGGATTGGCATGTAGTACATGGTGGAATGCAATAAGTGGAGCATGACCATGGTTTTCAACCATTTTAGCCAAAAGAACTTTAACCTATTCACGTGGATCATAGGTTGGAACAAAAATTTGAGCGCTGGAGGAGTGGGATGCTGGACACTTATCCTTACCACCCTGTTGAAATGTAGGTTCATCACCAAATCCATCGAGGGTTTGTTGTTGGTTGAAAGTGGGAAATTCTTTGGATGTTTCTTGCCAGTTGTAACCTGCACTTTGGTTGTAGTTTTTTGTAATTTGCACTCTGCTAACTTATAACAAGCAAGTTCATGCCACTCAAACTTGGAGCTTGAACCTTTCTTTGGTTGCTGAAAGGGAGATGTTTTAATCATAAGATTCAAGCATTTAGTAGCATTTAGTATTCTGAATACGGACATGTCACCATTGTGTGAGGGCGTGTAAGAAAATAGCGTTCGCATGAAAACATTGAGTAAAGTGGCAGTTCGCAAGAAAATGTGGTTGGAAGGGACAAACTTCTTGCATTAACATGTCCAGCTGTTTAACCGCCACGAGTTGCTAAACCTTCGGGTCTGGAGCAAACAATGGCAGAAAGTCAAGTATGGGCCATAGTTCCCACTGCCAACGTGACTGATATCGTTAAAACACTGAATGGCGAACAATGAATGCTGAATCTGAAGGCTGTCAGGTCTCACGTCAGAAGCTTTGGAAAACAAACGGATTTTCAACCCGCTAGGGACAGTCAGAGGCTTTGGCGTAAGAGCGAACTCCGAAACACAAACTCCGACTTGTTTTATTTTTTGAGGTGGCGGGGTTTTGTAGCCGCGGCTCGGAGTTGCTTGGGGCCAATGAGACGGGGCCAGAGTGCGCGTTTCACTTTTATGCAGGGTCTGCTGCGGACCGAAATCCCCGCGCATTTGACCGCACAAAGTACCAGGCAGGATTGGACCATCACCTTAGCCGCCGCCACTAGGTTGTACAGTAGCACCGGCAACGGTCGCACCCAAACAGTGCATCCGCACAGGCACCCGCACATGCGGATGCACCCGCACATGCGGATGCATCCGCACATGCGGATGCATCCGCACATGCGGAGGACGATCTCGCCATGACGCGCGTCAGCTGCGGCCAGCCGTTCACGTTGCCGTCTCGTCAGCCTTCCATGTTCACCTTCAACATGTCCTTGAGGTTCATTCTCTCCGCCTCAGCTTCCACCTTCAAATATATCCCCTCGAACTTCCTTCTGTGCCGCGCCACCAATCGCGATCATGCCCCGGGCAGCAATGACATCTAGGCGCCCTGTCCGGCGGAACAGCTGGTCTTCCATCGGCAGCGAAGAAGGAGAAGCAGAGGAAGACGAGGGCAACGTCAGACATGTTCCCTCTTCCGAACGCCTCCATCTTCTTCAAGGCCGCTCAAATTCTATGCTCCCCACTCACCACGAATCCGTCTCTGGAAGCTCTGTGGGAAAAGGGGGAGCTTTTGGGGGGGAGGAAGGTTCCAGCTCAAGAATTTCTCCCTCTGGACAGTGTCCGTGGTTTTCCTTTCGAGGGATCATCAGCAGCAGAAGGCCGTGGGCGGCTGTCAGAGCCGCATCGGTCGTCGTCAGCTTTCTGATTGCGATCTTCTTCGTCATCTCCATCAGGGACATTGTGAGAGAAAATGCAGTTCTGCACATTCCATCTCAAAATCTGCTCACAAGCAGCGCCTCCGCCGGCGGCAGCAGCAGCAGCAG
>SZWC01003710.1:70684-81481 GCA_023375785.1 Penium margaritaceum | reverse complement strand
CAGCTACATCGACTGCATCAGCTGTGTTTGCTCTTCCCTCAGTTCTCAGCGGTAGTGCAGCAGCTGATAGAGACACCATTCTTCCATCTGAGATCTTGGAGGGGACGTTGGAGTCTCGGCCACCTATGGTAGTGACGGCAGGATCAGTGTCCTTCACCAGGTTGGCAGCACCTAGTCATTCCTGTGTGAGATGCCGAGCTGCGGAGGACGAGATTTGCTGTCAGATCAGTGCGCAGGAGACTTACATCACCACCATCCGAGAGACATTGTCCGGCGACACCCCGCCATCACAGGATGCTCCCGGCGACATCTTCACTGGGTACATGGGGAGGAGCGATTATATACAGATGTCTAGAGAGTGTGAGCTGAGGGATGCAGAGGAGTGGTTACGTGCACTACAGGGTGCACTGGCCGAGATGCTCCGAGAGGGTTGTAGTGGACACAGTCCGACTGGTTCTGAGTCCAGCGACTTACAGGATGGGGATCTTGAGAGAGTGAGCAGTGACGACACTCCGGAGTGCCTTGGGACCGCCTTCAGCTCAGCCCCATCATCCTTCTCAGTACCTAGTCCACCCCGCTTCACCTCCGATTCCTGCACTCCTACCTCAGAGGTTGTTTCGCATCTACATCCTTCTGATCATCCTTTGCCTCAGTCCTTGGATATCATGAGACACATTGCTTCAAGAGACACGACACCTGCATCCACTCAGCTTCGAGTAGCAGAGATGGAGGTGGAGGTGCTGCGCCGAGTGGTAGACTCCTTGTCCACCACTTACAGTGAGATGATAGCTGTCCTCGAGGATGTTGATTTCGAGCTTCGCACAGTCACTCAGGAGGATCATGCCGAGATGCGTGAGCGTGCCTCTCTTCTCCAGCATGAGTTGGTTATAGTACAGGAGCACCTGCACATGCTAGAGTGTGCAGCTGATGTACCGTCTACAGGAGTGCACTCTACACACATAGGTCCAGCTCTGTCTTCACCTTCCACTCCAGGAGCTTCCGCCACACCCTCTACCTCCTCACTCAGCCATGGAGCATTCGGGAGTGTCTTCTCCACTCCTACACCCTCTGAGTCTGATGAGAGTGACACCCAGGATCCCGCTAGTTGGGACCTCTGGCAGCTTCCATGTGGTGAGTGACAGGTGTTGGGCAGTGCATGATCGAGTTGTGCACATGATAGTCTTATCCTCACCTCTCTGATGACGCATTCACATCTCCAGTCACTGTCAGGTGTGATCATTGTTGGATTGTTCTTCCCAGGATCGTTTGAGCCACGAGGAGATGGAGTGTTATCTATAGGTTCACAGCCTTGTGCATGCAGGGGGAGTAGATCGCACATTGGTGTTGGGGTTCATGTCCTCAGGACTCTCTCATCACGGGGGAGCATTTGTATCTTCTCAGCTGATACCTTGTTGACAGCTCTTGCAGCCCAGGGGGAGTGTTGGTGTATGGGCTTTGAGCTATCGTGTAGCCNCTTGGTGGTTTGTACCAGTGCACCGGGAGACCACATAGAAGTCTACCGCATAGTCTCTGACAAGTGATGCACTCTTTCATGGTCGAGACCCGGGTACCTGGTGGTCTGTACCGGTACCTCGGGAGACCTAGCACTGATTACCCTAGTCTTGTTGACCCCCTGTCAGACTTGTGTAGTTTGCATGTGGCTGAGACCCGGACGCCCGGTTACGTGTTCCGGCATCTCGGGAGGCCTAAACTTGCCTAGCTTGGCTAGCCCGTGATGCTAGTGTGTCACCGTAGAGTCTGGTCGTGTTTTGGGGTATACTGGATATTTTCTTATCGGTCGAGACCCGGGCACACGGTTGACTGTTCCGGTGCCTCGGGAGACCTCCAGTGTGTGGTTTCATGTTCTGAGATATGTGTATTCCCCGTCCGTGCCTTTTGGTACGGCGGGGATGACCGGGCCTGGTGGGCTAGCCGCCAGTCCCCAGTACATAAGCTCATCGTAGGGCTCATTGTATTTCTCTCCTTGTTTCTTAATTCATCCGTTCCAGACTTAGCCAAATCTTGGCGCTGCATTCCTCCCGCTCACCACCAGAGCTCATGTCTCATTCAGCATGGGCCTGCATGCCCTAGACTCATTTTAGCAGGTCCGCCTCAAGGATCTGCATGAGCATGGACACGGCCGAGTGGTCACAACCAACTGTACAACTGTGTATGACTGACAACATCACAACACCTAGGTGTGGCCTCACGCTCTAAGGCCTGGCGGTTCTGGGACCCCAGTCGTCAGCGCATTGTCGAGTCTCGGGACACCCTATTGTTTGAGCGTCTCTCCTTCCGAGACATGCCCGCTGGTGGCAGCACACAGGTGCATTCCCCTGGGTGTGGGACGATCCCGCGCGCCGGGGGGGATGAGGTGACAACTGTTGACACTGCCCCAGTCACACTTGGCGCTACTGGTCCTTCCCACCCACCAGCGTGCATGCCCACGTCGTCTCTGTCGCCTACATTGACTGCGCCGCCGGTCCTGCCTACATCCATCGTTCCTCCCGCATCCCCTCCGATGCAAGAGCCTGCGTCACCGGTTGCACCACCAACGCTGCCCGTGTCCCTAGCACCTGTGTCACCAGCAGAGTCACCGGTGTCGTCTACACCCCCTGCGCAGTCTGCATCACCCGTCAGGTCACCTGTGCCGTCCCCGTCTTTCGTCTTCCCAGTCGACGGACCGGCTTCACCTAACACGTCACCAGTCCTGTCCGTGTCAGATGAGTGTCCTCTGTCTGTCCCAGCTGCACCATCACCAGAGCCATACCGACGAGGTGAGGGCGGACGTCTTCGCCCTCGTCCTACTCGCAACGTGCGCAGTGGAGACCCCGGCACAAGGGCCTTGGGCCTCAGCGCACAGGGGCTCACTGAAGTGCACCCTGGCTGCAACACAGGCCTCCCTCTCCTTGCTCACGAGCGCCAACTTGCCGCAGACTCCGCAGAGTCCACCGTCACCGTCGGCCCCTCGTCTCGGGCCTATGCCTTGGCCACGCACAGTGGAGGTACTGCGGCTCCTGACCCTAGTGTGATGGGAGTGACGCCAGACCCCAGCACACTCGGTCAGGCTTTGGCCGGGCCAGATGCGGCACATTGGCATGCAGCATGCGAGGCTGAGCTGGCGGCTCTCAATGAGCATGGGGTCTATGAGCTTGTTGACCTGCCACCCGGACGGAAGGCCGTTCAGGCCAAGTGGGTCTTGCGGAAAAAGCTCAAGCTAGACAACACAGTTGATCGCTACAAAGCAAGACTGACTGCGAAAGGATTCTCTTAGGTGGAAGGGATCGACTTCACTGAAACCTTCGCACCAGTTGGACGCACGACCACAGCTCTGGGTCTGCTGTCCCAGGTGGCTCAGCACAAGTGGGAACTCCACCAAATGGACGTGAACAACGTGTTCCTACATGGTAAGCTGGAAGAAGAGATCTACATGGTCCAGCCCCCAGGGATCGAGGATGGCACCGGCCGCGTGTACCGGCTACGGAAAGCGTTGTACGGCTTGAAACAGTCGCTTCGCTGTTGGAACAAGGAGATCACCGGCACGCTCCTACGAGCGGGCTATGTCCAGAGCGCGGCGGACCCATCACTTTTTCTCTCTCAGACCACTGCTCCATTTTCAGCCATCCTGGTCTACGTTGACGATCTTCTGATCGCCTCGCCTAACCTGAAGGTTGTCGAAGCAGCCAAGGGTGTGCTATAATCGACATATAAGATGAAAGACCTGGGAGAGGCCACAGTGTTCATGGGCATGCAGATTGTCCGTGATCGTACTCGGCGGACGCTTCTGATCCATCAGGAGCGATATGCCCTCTCTCTGGGGGAGCGCTTTGCTGAGATGCTCAGTGGCGTGCGTACGACGTCAACCCCGATCACCCCGGATGGACAAGACGCCCTGAAGGTCGATGATCCAGCGAAGCTGGGGGAGTTGGTCGATGTGACCTTGTACTTGCGGGTCATTGGATCGCTCATGTACCTGGCTACGACGACTCGTCCAGACATCGCCTTCATAGTTAACTTGCTTGCACAATTCTCACAGGCCCGGCGCGGACGGGTGCTTGAGGCCGCAGTCCGGTGCGTGCGGTACATCGTTTCCACTGCGCGCTTAGGACTTCACTATCGAGGGCAGGCATCCGTGGTCCTCGATGGATACATGGATAGTGACTGGGCATGGAGTCCTGACGGCAAGAGTCGCACCGGCTACATCTTCCTCATTGGATGAACTGCCGTCTCTTGGCGCAGTGGCAAGCAGGGCTGCATCGCTCGCAGCACTGCAGAAGCAGAGTACGTGGCACTAGGAGCTGGTGCAACCGAGAGTGTGTGGTTGGTGCGTCTGTTGCGTGAGCTGCTTCAGTCCATGCCTCCCACTGTGCTTCGGTGTGACAACGAGAGTGCAAAGGCCGTCACAGAGAACTCTGGCGTGTTCCATGCACGCACGAAGCATATAAACGTCGAGCATCACTACATCCGAGATCTTGTGGATCGAGGTGAGATTCAAGTCATGTGGGTCGGCACCGACTCACAGCGCGTTGATTTTCTCACGAAGGCCGTTAGCCGCACGAAGTTTCTAGCGGCCGCACGTTCTGTGGGGTTGCATCCTGCCTGTCCTATGGACTGACCTCTGCCCTCGAGCTGCATTCGTTGCTGTTTGTCATCGTTGTTCTCGTGGTGTTGCTCGCATCAGTGATGCTTTGTGCGCCAATCTGTTCGCCGTGTGGTCATGGGGGAGTGTTGTTGTTGTTGTCCTTACTGTGACCTCTCGGCTCACGTCCATTGCCTTGCAGATCCCTGAGGAGGCAGAGAGTACGGGAGACTGGGGGAGCAGACGCTAGTCCGGCAGCTGGCGAGCAGCCTCAGGATACACTCACATTGACGCTGCTCCACTCTTGGAGAGCTCACATTTGTCCTCAAGACAATACACTGTCGTGCTTGTTTGTCTGTGAACTGCAATGCCTTGGTGACCTACTTTAGTCTTGCTTGTGAGTTCGTGTTAGTTTAGACAGACACAGAATGTGTCAAAACTCAGTTTGCGAGCAGGTTGTGACGTGGGGCAGGTTCGCCCATGACATTTTGTTTAGCGAGTGCCGGCGAGCTCTCTCTCGCCGGCCAACGGGTGGNTGCTTTGTGCGCCAATCTGTTCGCCGTGTGGTCATGGGGGAGTGTTGTTGTTGTTGTCCTTACTGTGACCTCTCGGCTCACGTCCATTGCCTTGCAGATCCCTGAGGAGGCAGAGAGTACGGGAGACTGGGGGAGCAGACGCGAGTCCGGCAGCTGGCGAGCAGCCTCAGGATACACTCACGTTGACGCTGCTCCACTCTTGGAGAGCTCACATTTGTCCTCAAGACAATACACTGTCGTGCTTGTTTGTCTGTGAACTGCAATGCCTTGGTGACCTACTTTAGTCTTGCTTGTGAGTTCGTGTTAGTTTAGACAGACACAGAATGTGTCAAAACTCAGTTTGCGAGCAGGTTGTGACGTGGGGCAGGTTCGCCCATGACATTTTGTTTAGCAAGTGCCGGCGAGCTTTCTCTCGCCAACGAGTGGACTCGACTAGCGAGTTCCACCCCGTAGGAAAAACACTCGACCCCCTCCACGTTTCTGACACGTTCTCCCTCCACACTCGTCTGTTTTGGACGAGGTCAGTTGCATTCTGACCACAGTGTGGTGCTCCACACAATAGTGTAAGGGAAGAGGGGTTCCTGTTTAGCCGGTCGCCGTCGACGCAGCCCACACCCGTCACGTGAGACCGTAGCAGCGGCATTGCCACCGTGCCAGCAGTAGCATAGCAACAAAGCAGCAGCAGCAACAGCAGTAGTAGCAGCGCCGTAGCAGCAGCTACAGCAGCGCGTGGCGGCTGCAGTGAGTGCAGCCGCCGTCTGCACCCGTAGCGGCGGCCGCGGTAGCAGCAGTGAGCAGCGGCAGTGGCGGTAGCAGCAGAGCAGCAGCAGCAACAGCGGCGCTGCAGTAGCAGCGGCAGCCGCGGCGGCAGCAGCAGAGCAACAGCAGCTGCAACAGCAGTAGCGCAACAGCAGCAGCAGCAGCGGCAGCGCGCGGCGGCGGCAGCGAGCAGCAGCCGCAACGCGCAGCAGCAGCGGCATTGTGCACCCGCTGCTGCCACTATTGCGCACACAGCCAAGCAACTGCTATTGCAGCTGATAGCACAGCTACAACAGCAGCTGAGCGGAAGCTGCTACGCAGCCTCCGCGCAGCTTCTGCGAAGCCGCCGCGGAGCGGCTGCACGCTCGCGCAGAACCACGAGAGACAAAAAGAAAAAGAAAAAAAAGGGGGAGTCGAGCCGACGTCAGCATGTTGCCTGCTGATGTCATCAGGTCGTGCTCACGTCAGCAACCACCTGCTGACGTCAACACCATGCTTAGCCAAATTCTTGGCCGGACAATAAAAGATTTCCGGTGTCTCAACTCTTCGAGAAACGCTGACGCTTTTGAAATCCGACAAACTTGATCTGTCGGCCAATACTGAGAGGCGACATAGACTCGTCGGACAACAAGGAGATGGCGACAGGTGATCCCTCCTCCTCCTCTTCTGGGGTCCTGAGCCCACGCTCGCAGACCATTGAGGACCTGCGGAGCCAGCAGGTTGAGATGCGTCGCCTACAGTAGGAGCAGACTGATGCCATCCGTACGCTGACTGAGCTTCTGCGTGGCCAGTCCACAGTCCCACGGCAGGTCTCCGAGGGAGTTGCCGGCGTCGCGATCTCTACACAGCAGTCGGCTCAGGCACCCGTTACAGGAGCTCGACCTGACCCACCACCTCCTGACCTCCTGGATGATGAGCCATTCATGCCAGGCATGGCAGATGACTCTCCGGATCATGAGATTCGAGTTCTTCAGGAGCGCCTCCGTCAACTGCAGACGGGCACCAGATCTCCTCAGATCCCTACGGTGCGACCATCACCCGACTATCCCGGTGACTATCCCCTTCCAGGAGTCTTCCCCGTCTCTCGTCCTCCTCAGCCTGCGGTTGCTCTCCCCACGGAGCGGCAACCCAAGGACTTTGAGACACCACCTCCACGGAACATCACTGAGGACGGATTCGACTGCTGGGAGATTCTTTTTCAGGTCTGGGCTACTTCAGAGGGCGTGTGGCCCTACTACCACAACCCGTATCATCTTACAGACCCAGCACAGGTGCTGACAGTAGCCAGGACGATGCGCGGACTCCTCTACGCCATGCCACGCGAGATCGTCGTCGACTTCCGCCCTTTCCTTGGAGAGCCCGGCACAGGCACGGGCGCCGGCCCATGCAGGGGTTGGGATCTGGCCTTATCCCTGCCGGCTACAGAGACGCACGCCACCCGTGCAGCACACATTCGTGCCTTTCACTCTCTATGTCAGGGGCCTGCAGACCCTGCAGCTGATTACTGGCGACGTGCCATGCGCATCTACACACACCTTGGGACCTCCGGAGGCACACAACTGTGGGCGCTCCGTTCGATGATGCTCGGAGTTCGCTTTGATTATACTGGCATCTTCACACGGTACAGCGACACTGTCCTCGAGCCCTTTTCAGCCACTCTGCAGCTTCTCCCTTGGGCGCATCAGCTCTTCGTCCAGGTGACTTCAGCCCGCGAGGCAGCCGTGGCCCATCAGGAGACTTCCTTTGCTGTAGCAGTCGTTGCGTCACCACCATCATCACTCGTACAGTCTCCCTCTTCATCCTCCATCACGTCCTCGTCTTCCTCCTCCTCTTCGGCCCCGCCCACACCCACTCAGACATAGGGTCTTGCAGCAGCAGCTCAGGGGAAGAAGAAGAAGGGGAAGTGGGGACCAGGCCAGCAGCAGTCACAGCAGCAGTCGCCCTCCAGTGGTAGCAGTGGACGTTCCGTTCACTGCTACAACTGTGGAGGCGCCCATCGCTATACCGAGTGCCAGCAGCCGCTCGACTGGGCGCGGATTACTCGTGGGCTCCAGGCTACACACGCCCTCCGTTCTACGTCCAGCACGTCATCCGCAAGATGCGTGGTGGCCACGACTGCAGCTGTTCCTGCTTCTCCACCGGCAAGTAGCAGCGATCCGGACCCACGCGTCCGCACCATCGCCGGAGCTCCGGCACCTTCTGGCGCTCTGCTTTCAGGGAGGTGCGAGTGTGTTGTCACAGCCGAGTGATTCACAGACTGTCGGTCCGTCTGTTCTTGTGGCTCGGGATGACTCGTGTGGGGGGACACAGTCGGCATGCGATGATGATGGACCTGACTGTAGAGATTGGATTCATGAGTCTCACCTTTGTGCCCTTCGTCGTTTCTCCCCACGTGCTGCCCAGCGGCCGTCTGAGGCCGAGTGTTCCATTGCCCGTTGTATAGTGACGTCCTCCAGTCGTGATTCAGGTGGCACCTGGACCATCGATTCAGGTGCCACTCATCACATGACGTATCGTCGTAGTGACTTTGTTGTTCCCGGCCCTGTTGCGTTTGTTCGTTCCGTCCGCACAGGCTCTGGTCAGTCCTTCCCTGTCCAGGGTGTTGGGGTCGTGCGTTTCGATAGTCTGTCTGGCCCCTTGTATCTCTCCGAGGTGCTGTTTGTGCCTGACCTTGAGCTCAGTTTACTTTCTGTACGTGCTTGCACATTGATGGGACTCTCTATGGAGCACACTGCCGAGTTCGCGACTGTGACTGCCATTGACACTCACAGTGTGGTTCTGCGTGCCTCTGTTGTGGATGACCTGTACCGTGTCTCCCGGACTTCTGCTCCTTCCTCCCCTTCCCCTTCCGCTCCTGTTCTTGTCACTGGTGTCTTGTCTCCTGAGCACCAGAGATTGCTTCATCGCCGTCTGTGTCATGTGGGCTCCGACACTCTGTCAAAGCTCATTTGGACACAGCCCGCTCTCGGTCTTGATGCGGCTTCTTTGGAGAAACCACCCAAGACCGACTGTCTCTTCTACGCCCAGGGTAAGATGCATCGCTGCACCTACCCTGACTCTCGTTCTCGCGCACTTCGCCCTCTCGAGTTAGTCCATTTGGACCTTATTGGTCCTCTTCCTGTCGAGTCTTTGTCCGATAGGGGTCAATACGTCCTGACTCTGACTGATGACTTCACCCGGATGCGGTGGGTCTACAGCCTACTCCAGAAGAGTGACGCCGCTCTCGTTGTTCGCCTCTGGCTAGTGATGGGTGAGCGTCAGTCCCGCCACACACTGCACACCTTCCGCTCGGATCGTGGCGGCGAGTTTCTAGGCGAGATGGATAGCTTCTTCGTTGAGCACGGGATTTTTTACCAGGTCTCTGCTCCTGCTACTCCCCAGCAGAACGGTGTTTCTGAGCGTTGGAAACGCACCATGGAGGATGCGGTTCGTGCTATGCGATCTGATTGCGGTCTCCCAGAGTCCTTCGTTTCTGAGGGCTTTGCCCACATGACTTGGGTCTGGAACCGCCTCCCGCAGGGTCCCCTTTTAGGACCACGTTACACCGTATGAGCTCTGGTTCGGCCACCGAGCTGACCTTCGTCTCGCTCGCATCTGGGGGTCATTGGCTTCTGTGTAGTACACCGAGGACCAGCAGGGGTCCAAGGTCTCACTGCGGGGTCGCTTTTGTGCCTTTGTAGGCATCTCCCCGCGATCGAAGGCCTGGCGTTTTTGGGACCCTACCCGTCGTCGCATTGTTGAGTCATGCGACGCGCTCTTCTTTGAGTTTCTCACCTACCGTGACTTGACGTCGATTACGTCGCTGTTTGTCACGCACATCCCTACGTGTGAGGTTTCTCGCCGGTTGGGGGAGTCTGCGCCTGTGAGTACCCCTCGCTAGGCTGATGTGTCCGTTCGAGCTCCCTCCACTTCACGGTCTCCGGCTCTTTATGACCCAACGATTATCGCTGTCGGCCCAGAGACCTCTCTAGCACCACCGGCTTCTACCCCGGTTCTCTCGCCTCCCTCACCTACCCA
Organism: Penium margaritaceum; assembly: GCA_023375785.1. Lineage (NCBI taxonomy): Eukaryota > Viridiplantae > Streptophyta > Zygnematophyceae > Desmidiales > Peniaceae > Penium > Penium margaritaceum. Next base: position 71,590 of record SZWC01003710.1, on the reverse strand, counting down.
TGATCCTACACTTGTGCGTACTCTTGTGTCCGTCGGCACTCCTACCTCTGTGTGTGGCCCTGCCTCACCTGTCCCTACTGTCACACCGAGTCCCGTGTCTCCCACACACACATCTCCTCGCATGACATCACTAGCTCCCTTGCCTCAGCCCTCCCCGGCTCTAATTGTGCCCGTTCCTGAGCCTGAGGTGCGCCCCTCGAGCCCAGGTTACCCCCGTGAGCCTGGTGGTCGTCTTCGACCATTGGACTCAGGAGCTCAGCGAGCGTCTGGCCCTGCACCCAGGCGCTCCACTCGCAGCTTCGCGAGTGGTGACCCTGACACAAAGGCCCTAGGACTGAGTGTCCGCACTGAGCACACAGAGGTACACCTGGCGTGTCCCGTAGGGCACGATCTCGTCACTCGCGAGTTCCACATCGCTTGTGATGCAGCAGCCGATCTTGTGGTCGTCAGTCCTAGCACTGAGGCGTGCGCTCTTGCCACGCAGAGCTCTCCGTCTTTGGCGCCTGACCCGGGCACACTGAGGGAAGCTCTCTCATCACAGGATGCCAACGCTTGGCGTGCTGCCTACGAGGACGAGCTTCGCGCCATCCGAGAGCACGGAGTTTACGAGCTAGTCGACCTTCCACCTGGAAGGAAGGCTATTCAGGTCAAGTGGGTCTTTCGTAAGAAAGTGAAGCCAGATGGCTCACTAGAACGCCACAAGGCTCGCTTGGTCGTCAAGGGGTACTCTCAGATTGAGGGCATCGATTACACTGACACCTTCGCCCCTGTCGGCCGTATGACCTCAGCTCGAGCTCTGTTCGGTGTAGTGGCTCAGCATGACTGGGAACTACACCAGATGGATGTGAACAATGCGTTCCTCCATGGCTCTCTGGATGAGGAGATCTACGTGGCTCAGCCACCCGG
>SZWC01003710.1:59320-70481 GCA_023375785.1 Penium margaritaceum | reverse complement strand
GAGAGCACGGAGTTTACGAGCTAGTCGACCTTCCACCTGGGAGGAAGGCTATTCAGGTCAAGTGGGTCTTTCGTAAGAAAGTGAAGCCAGATGGCTCACTAGAACGCCACAAGGCTCGCTTGGTCGTCAAGGGGTACTCTCAGATTGAGGGCATCGATTACACTGACACCTTCGCCCCTGTCGGCCGTATGACCTCAGCTCGAGCTGTGTTCGGTGTAGTGGCTTAGCATGACTGGGAACTACACCAGATGGATGTGAACAATGCGTTCCTCCATGGCTCTCTGGATGAGGAGATCTACGTGGCTCAGCCACCCGGCTTTGAGGAAGGCGACAAGGTCTGGCGCTTGCGCAAGTCCTTGTATGGCCTCATGCAGTCTCCTCGGTGTTGGAACCAGGAGATCACTGGCACCTTGACTCGTGCAGGATATGTATAGAGCGAGGCAGATCCCTCTCTCTTCATCTGCCGGACGCGTGAGCGGTTCATCGCCATCCTGGTCTATGTCGACGACCTTCTAATCGCATCTCCTTCACTGGAGGTCGTGAAAGAGGCCAAGGCTGTCCTTCAGACTGCCTACGGGATGAAGGACCTTGGTCCTGCAGCGGTGTTTCTTGGCATGGAGATTGTACGAGACCGTAGACGTCGTATTTTGCTGCTGCACCAGGCCCGATACGCACGTGATGTGGGGGAGCGCTTCAGCGACCTCCTCAATGCCGTGCCCACGGCTTCCACACCTCTCACACCTTACGGGCAGGATGCCCTGAAGGTGGAGGATCCCACACAACTAAGGGAGACAGTGGATGTGACCTTGTACCTCCGTCTCATCGGATCTCTGATGTACCTGGCCACTACCACACGTCCGGACATCGCATTTGCCGTCAACCTCCTTGCCCAGTTTTTGCAGGCTCCACGTGCTAGAGCCCTTCATGCGGTTGTGCGAGTGGTGCGGTACGTGGTCTCCACACCGTACCTCGGACTCTGCTTTCGCCGGCAGTGTTCGGTGGTCCTTGACGGCTATACTGACAGCGACTGGGCCTGGAGCCCAGACGGACGCAGTCGCACCGGTTACGTGTTCCTGCTCGGTGGTACCGCTGTGTCCTGGCGCAGCGCGAAGCAAGGCTACATTGCACGTAGCTCATCGGAGGCAGAGTATGTCGCTCTGGGTGCAGGGGCTGCTGAGGCGGTATGGCTGCAGCACCTGTTCTTTGTGCTGGATCAGTCAGTACCTTCCATTGTGCTTCGTTGGGACAACCGGAGTGCTCTTGCCATTGCGGAGAACTCTGGTGTCTTCCATGCTCGCACAAAGCACATTGCAGTGGAGCATCACTTCGTGCGGGACCTGGTGGAGCGACACGTGATCTCCGTCATTTGGGTTGGCACTGACTTGCAGCATGCTGACTTCTTGACGAAGGCACTAGCACGCGGAAAGTTCCTGGTGGCCATTCGTTCTTTCGGACTTCGCCCCTTGCCTGAGAGTGGTTGAGTGTGAGGTATTGTGGTGGTCATTCGTTCTGTCGTTGCACGCGTTGTTGTACTCGTTTCAGTGCGGCACGTGTATGGACATGTGTACCATCGGGTCATGGGGGAGTGTTGTGATTTGTGACGTTTCTGTCGACCTATACAGTTTCCTGTGACCACTCGGTTGTGTCCATACTCGTGCAGATCCTTGATGCGGACCCAGGCGGTACCGGTGCGTCATCTGGTGGCAGACTACCAGCTTGGAGCTGACCGACGACCGTTCCAGAGCTCTGGACGCTACCTGGGACTTCCTGCAGTTTTTCTCCAGCACGCAAGACCTTATCGGTGGATTGGCCGTGGGCCCAATTTGCATGTTTTGCATTGCGTGTCCACTGTTCGATGCCGGATGCATGAGACCAGTCGTAGTGTCCGGCTTGTGATTCTGCACGTCTAGGTTTAGATAGCGTAGTGTTTTGACATGTGTGCGCAGAGTTACGGCCAAAACAATGGTTTTGGGCCGGTTCTAGGACAGATCTTGCCCTGCCGCGTGCGACACCCGCCGTGCGCCGCGGCAGGTACTTATGCCATGGACCTGTCATTTGTCATCTCTCTCTGCAAATGCTATTGAAGCATTCAGACACTTTGCCTTGTGTCCCCTAGCCAAACTCTTGCCGTTGCGTGCACGACCTGTGACTGTCGTCACCGTCTGATTAGGCACTGACGCCTGGTCAACGGGAGTGTCGCTAGGAAGCTTCTTTGCATCTTCTCTTGGACTTGATGTCTGTCACATGCAGGGAGGTTAGAATGGTCGTCGGCTACCTTCATGGCCCCTCCCTTGTCTCGCACATCTCGATGTGCACGCAGGAGTTCTCTGTGGCCAGCTCACAAGGGCCAGTTTGTTGGCATCGTCGCTTCTGCCCTTTGTCAGCTTGCTTCTGCAGAGCTTGTTTTTTTGCTTTCACTGTTTCTTTTGGTTTGTCATTCGGCCACCCGAGTGCCCCGCACTGTTTCCGGGTTCTGTCCAGATCTTGTTGCGTAGCTCGTAGATCTTTTCCTGGACCTTCCCACAGGTTAGCCGCTGTGTAGTTGACACGGACGGTTGCCTGCCAAGGGTGGAGGGAATTTCCCTCTCTCACTCATTGTTTCAACTAACTCTTACCTTTTCATGCATATCTTTGCCGCATCTCAACCTAACTTGGTGGCGTCTGTCGCATTGTAACACACAACGCATCCTCTTCCACATAGACAATAGCTAAGAGTGTTGTCGCATTCCCTCACTTGCTTCATGGTATGCTCTTGTGCAATGAGGCATGCTAACCGAGAAAGTTCAAGCCATGGACTTTTAAGGGCAATCAAGTACTGGCACAAAGGAGGCCAAGCCCCTCATTTTGGGATGGAAACGAGCAATGCCACATTGGTGCCATTTAATTGCATTATGCCCCTTTCTCTATCTGCCCATGTAAAAGGTGCAGGATGAACCTTCCAACTGAGGGAAAGGAGAAACCCCCTTCAACGACGTTTTGTGTGAGAGGGTGGGTCGTAAGGTACACAATGCAATAGACGGCATTGATAATGGTGGAGAGACGGCGAATATCTGGTTGAAAAAATGAGAGTTAGTTAAAAAAATGTGCGAGAGGGAGGGATATACCCTCCACTCTCGGTACGGCACGCGTACGTCCAAGCTACGGGACAGCTGGTCGATGGGAAAGTCTAAGAAAATAGCTACTAGCGTCCAAACATCAACTAGACAGAACCCAGTAACAATACGGCTCACTCGGGTGGCCGAATGGCAAACCAAAAGAAGCAGCGGAAGCAGACAAACACACTCTACATAAATGAATTGACAGAGAGCAAAGTTGATGTTGCCAAGCAATTGACCATCGTGAACTGGCCACCAAGAAAACTCATGTGTGCACATAGGAATGTGCAAGGTGAAGCTGAGATTGTCATCGACTACTGCAGCCTGCCTCCATGTGAGTGGCATCAAGTCCAGAGGTCACCAAGACAATGACATAACAACACCCCCCCATGAGCTGTAGGCGCAAGACGCCATAAGCTCACAAGGGGCATACACAAGCAAGAACAAGCCATAAGCAGGAGCATGGAGCCACAGCAACACGGGAACGGACAGCACGCGGTAGAAACAGGGTGAGAGTGGGATGAGACAGAGACACATCAACCGGGATCAACACAGAGAGACAGAAGACCAACACCATGCATAGCCACCTTGAACTTCCCACTACATAGCGTCTTGGTGAGAAAGTAAGCACGTTGTTGATGCGTGTGAGCTCAAATCAGGCATACATCGCCACACACAATGCGCTCACAGACAAAGTGATGTTCGATGTTGATGTACTTTGTGCGAGTGTGGTGCATGCCATTGTGCTCAGCAATATGACGAGTGCTTTCATTGTCATAGCGAATAGTGATGTAGCGGATGGGCTGGCGCAGCTACTACATGAGACGACACAACCAAACGCTCTCACAGACACCGGCACTCAGAGCAACATACTCCGCCTTAGTCGAGCTGCACTCTACGCATCCTTGCTTACCACTCTTCCAAGAGACTGCGGTACCGCCGATGAGAAAGATGCAACCTGACTGGCTGCGTGCGTCACGGTCCTGAGCCCAATTGCCGTTTGTGTATCCATCAACAACGACAGAGGGCTAGGCGCAAAAACACAAGCCAAGACAGGGTGTAAAGACGACATAGCAGATGACATGCTGCCTCTAGATGGAGACGACGTGGACACTAGGAGAACTGGGACAAGAAGTTGACGGCAAATGCACCATTAGCACGTGTGGTAGTGCCAAGAAACATCAGAGACCCGATGACATGGAGGTAGGTCGTAATGTCCACCAACTCCCCCAACCGCACAGGGTCAGCGGTCTTCAGAAATCGCTGTCTAGCAGGCGTCATAGGTGTGGACCCATGGGAACAGCAACAAGGAGGTCGGCAAATCGCTCCCCTAGAGTGCGGATGTACCCGGCCTGATGCACAATGAGCATGCGATGCTGAAGGTCACGCTCAATCTCCATGCCCACGAAGACACGGGTAGGGTCGAGATCCTTCATCTTCTACGCAGACTGAAGGAAACCCTTCACAGCCCGAACAGCTTGTGGATCTGGCGAGGCGATGAGTGGATCGTCCACATAGACCGGGACGGCAACGAACGGTGCCATAGGGTCGCTGACAAAGAGAGCAATATCAACCGGACTGCGACGATAGCCACCGCGCTCAAAAGTGGAAGAGATCTCGTGGTTCTAGCAGCACGGAGACTGGTTGAGCTCGTACAACGTCTTGCGGAGGCACCAAACGTGGCTGGAACCATTGTCAAAGCCAGTCGGTTGAGCGAGGTAGATCTCCTCATGAAGACAACTGTGCAAGAATGCATTATTGACGTCCAATTGATACAGTTCTCAGTCATGCTGGGCCACCTGGCTCAAGAGTGCTTTGGCAGTGGTGTACTTCTCCACAAGGGCAAAAGCGGCATCGAAGTCCACGCCTGGCACTTGGGAGAATCCCTTGGCCGTCAAGCGAGCCTTCTAGCGTCCAATGACACCATCCAGCTTGCGCTTGCGCCTATACACCTAACGTGCAGCTATGGCCTTGCGACCAGGTGGAGCATCCACAAGCTTGTAGACACCATGCGTTGTGATGGCATTGAGCTCCTTGCGCATGGCCTGCTCCCAGAGGGCTGCATCGGGAGTAGAGCGAGCCTGGCGGACTGTGTCCGAATCAGGTGGGAGTACTACAGAAACACAAGAGGTCAAGGCAGTGGCGATAGAGGCGGGATCTGAGACATGACCAAACTCAGCGGCTACAACATCATGGAAGAACTCATTAGCAATCAGAGAGTAGCCAACGATAGAGTTCGGCTGGACAACTGCGGCAGACAACCCAAGTGCATCTAGACCAGTTTCCAGAGGCGCCGGCACATGGTTTGGAAGACTGGAAGTGGTAGGACGCGACGGACCAGAATGATCCACAGAGGGAGCAACATGAGAGCGCGACGGCAAGGGCCTGAGACGGCCCCCAGGAGCCCGACTGAAAGGAGGAGGGCCAGACAAGGGCAAGGGTGTGACTGGGTCTGTAGCCGAGGGAATGTGTACAGGGTCATTGGATGGTGTAGAAGTGGCAGGTGGTGAAACCGGCATGGAGCCATGCGACAACACTGGTGAGGATGACAACGACAGTGTAGGCATGATAACAGGGGACCTGAGAGTAGGTGACAAGACGGGAGGTGACGCTACAGGCGATGAGAGAGATGCTGATGAGGAAGCAGGTGCCGACGATGACCCAGACAAAGACAAAGGAGCAGGTGCAATGGGCAGAGAGGACACAGCCGCGGGAGCCGGTGAGGATGTCGACAATGGTGCACGCATGGATGCAGAAGTCAAAGGAGATGGAACATAGGTAGGAGACGGAGAGGGGGATGAGATATCGTCCTCAGGCCACCCGGCCCTGCGCATCCCTTTATGTGAGAGGCGGGTGCAAAAGAGGTGAAGTTGTCGGCAATATTGTGATTGAACGTGTTTTCAAAAAACAATGCGTCACAAGACTCAATGATGCACGCACAATCAGCATCCTAAATGCGCCAAGCTTTGGAATGCAAACAGATACCAAGGAAAAGATAAATGCAGCCTCGACATGAGAATTTCCCATCACATTGATCCTCAGGAAGTCAGACACATGTGACGCTCCCCAAGACACGAGCAAGACGGCGACCATACCAGCGCTCGTACGATGTGACATGGTGGGGAAGTGGACCATGAGGAACCTGGTTCCACACCCATGTCATGTACTTCATGACCTCATCGGCAAATGCTTCAGAAAGACGAAACTCTAGCAGCATGGTGCAGATACCGTCACCCAATGTGCGGTTCTATCGTTCTGAGACACTCTTTTGCTGTGGGGTATAAGGAGAAGACGAGTCAAAGAGGACACCAAGCGACGTGAGAAAGCAAAGATTGGAGCCAATGAACTCACCACCATGATCGGAACAAAAGACCTGCAACATGCATTGACATGCACGCTCTGCTTGGACGAGCCAAGATTTAATTGTAGGACCAACGTCACTCTTCAAGGAGAGTGAGTAATTCCAGCGGAGACGAGAGTAATCATCAGTGAGACAAAGGACGTGATGACCACCGTCGAGAAATTCAACCGGGGATTGGCCCATCACGACAGCGTGGACAAGAGCGAGAAGCTCGTGGGTGCGTGACACAGACACGGGAAACGGGGCGCAATGCATCTGGCCTTGCTCATAGTCCAAGCATTCAGCCGTACAAGGTGCAGAGAAGGTAGCAGAGTCCAAACCAGCGGTAGGTTGATGACGAAGCAAGTTGCGTACTGCAGCGGTGTGCATGTGGCAGAGGCGTCGATGCAGCAGGCGAGTGTGCTCAGGGGAGAGTGAGGGAGCAACATGAACATGAGCAGATGCAGCGGCGGTCGGAGTGGGTGCAAACAATGAAACGCAATATATTTTGTCACACCGGAGACCACAAAGAACAACACATCTAGAAGACTGAATAGAGACAGTGCCAACACCACAAGAAGCCACAAAATCCATACCCTGATCATCGAGGGTAGTGACAGACAATAGACTAACCTTGAGTGCAGGCACGAACAACACGTCAGGCAGAAAGAGATTGCCGCCAGGGCCTATGAAACGTACGACGCCATCACCCCGGAATGGCAGCATTTGTCCCGATCCAATACAAACAAAATCTACGTCACCCACTGGCCCCAACAACACAAAGGCAAGACATGACGACGTCATGTGATGAGTGGCTCTAGAGTAAAAAATCCAGAATCCGCTTGACACGTGTGCAGGTGACGTGACATGACATGCAACAATGCTGCCCTTGAGACTAGAAGAAGGTGGCGTATGCCCAGGACAAGCTGCTAAGCAACAGAGGTAAGAAACATGCTGCCAATCCTCAACCATGCACCATCAACAACCGGACTACCCAACGACGCTCCCCAAAGGGCTCCATCCGACTCACAGTGGTGACCTCTAGACCCAACCACAAGACTCACACCGTAGGAAACCTGAAGGTTGTGGCTGAGGAGGCCAATGTGTAGAGGGTGAACTTGTGCGTGGATTGGTCGATGGAAATGTCGAGTGCTGTGAAGGGAATGGGGTGCCTGGAAATGAAGGGCGAGAGTCACTGTAGAGGAATGAGGAAGACCTCATGTCCGGCGTGCGAGGCCCCGAGATAGATGCTGACGAAGAGGAAGTGAACGCGTGGGGAGTGGGTGCATGAAGCCATGATGGAGCTGTGTAGAACGGTGAGGGTGGCCCATAGAATGATGGGACCCAGAAAGGTGGAGGCATCGCCGGCGATACCATGCTGACAAGAACGGACAGCTCCGAGGATAGAAATAATGGAGGTGTGATGGGAGAACCTGAGAATGGTATCCCACGATGCCGGGACAAGTCCCCAAGCCCCCGAGTCTCGGCCAAGAAGGATAAACTGTGAAGGAACAAAAGAGGAGGATAGGGAGGATAGAAGAGAACAAAGAGATAAGGAAGAGTGAGCCAAGGGCACGAGAAAAATGCCCACGTTTCCAGGTCACAGTCCGGGAATGGAAGGTCTTTTGAGGTCTTGAGACGAGGACCCGGGTACCTGGGTATCAAGCACATGAGTAGATCGTGACGAGAGACAAGAACGAGTGTAAAATCCTAGGGAAAAACTTGGGTTTGGCGATGAGGAGGTGGATGATTTCTACAAGTCTAGTTCAATCCCCACGACTGGTGGTCTCCCGAAACATTGAGACAAACCCACAAATGTCCGGGTCTCAAACCGGAGGGGAGGAAGGGAAGTGAAAAGAAAAGTCCAAACACAAGATAAAGGGAAAATTAATTCGAGCAGAAAGAAAAAGGAAAAAAGCAAAAGTTGAAGATCTGAAGAAGTGGTCCCCGAGGGGGGTTGCCGAGAATGTGGATCAGGGTGCACCCTGGGCCCTTGTTGTTTTTGTTTTGTTTGGTTGTCGCTACTTTTGGGGCTCGATGACCGAGGGGCTTTTCGATCGACGGAGACCGACGACTCCGTCGATTGACGAGCTAGCCACGGCTGAGTGCGCCGTGTGTTGGGGCGGTCGGTTTTCAGGGAACCGCACGCTGCTACTGCGAGCTGCTGCGCTAGGCGGAGGTTGCTCGTGCACTGCTACAGACATTGTGAGTTGCACAACGGAAGCAATGCTACTATTGTTGCGACAGCCACTGCGACTGATGGTGCTGCCGCGGCTGTTGAATGCTGCCGCTGCTGCTGCGAGGTGCTGCGATAGATGCTGCTGGTGTTGCGAACTGAATCTCCGCTACATGCTACTGTTGTTGCAAGCTGCGGCCGCGAGGTGCTGCGTGGCAAGCTGCTGCTGGTGCGAGCTGCTGCGCCAGCCACAACGGCTATTGGCGCGAATGCGGCTGCTGAATGCTGCTACTGCTGTTGGAGTACGAGGACAGTGCCTGTCCTTGGGACTTCCAAGTAGGAGTGACCAGCAAGAGTGCTACCTGAGCTCTCGAAGACAGCCAAAACCAGGGACGGTGCTGCCGCGAGTTATGTGGCAACCCCGTCGCTTGCAGATGGGCGAAGAAGCCTTAGGCGCGCAAGGGTGCAGCTGCAACCTGCAATTGCGGTTGGTGCCACGGCTAGGATTGCTGTGTTTGTGGCGGAAAGTGCCATAGGGGAGACGTGCTGCGGTTCAAACGGCCGCATTTGTAGCTGCTTTTGTTGCTTTGACGGCTCAAAGTGACGCCATAGGTCTGCAGCTTGGTTGTGCGCGCTTGTCGCCGTCGAGATGGCACCCGCGACGAGGGAACTGCTGTCGAGATTTCGGTAGTGTTCCGCCTCCGGATCTGCCGGAGTACCATGTGGTGGGAGCCATGAGCTCAGGGCCGCCACGTTGCCAGGATCTGTTTGCCCCCACCCAGCCCAACCCAGGCTAGCAAGAAGCTGTTGCTGCGCGTTGTATGGTGGAATGCGAGGGTGTAGTCTCTTAACAGCTCTGATACCATGAGGGAATGCAGAAACCCCCTCCAACTACGTTCTGTGTGAGAGTGTGGGTCGTAAGGGACACAATGCAACAGATGACCTTGATAATGGTGGAGAGACGGTGAAGATCTGGTTGAAAGAACGAGAGTCAGTTGAAACGATGAGCGAGAGAGGGGGATATACCCTCCACTCTCGGTATGGCCAGCATATGTGCAAGCTGCGGGACAGCTGGTCTATGGGAAAGTCGAAGAAAATAGCTACCAGCGACCAAATAGCAACTAGACAGAACTCGGCAACAATACAGCTCACTCGGGTGGCAGAATGGCAAACCGAAAGAAGCAGCGGAAGTAGAAAAACATACTCTACAGAACTAAATTGTCAAAGAGCAAATTTGATGTTGCCGAGCAATTGACCATCGTGAACTGGCCACCAAGAAAACTCGTGTGTAGATAGGAATGTGCAACGTGAAGCTGAGATTGTCGTCAACCATTGCATCCTACCCGCATGTGAGTTGCCTCAAGTCCAGAGGTCATCAAGACGCTGACACGACACCGGCTTCCAAGTTTGCAAAGTGTAGGCCTACACTTCTTCGGAGGACATGTGACCAATTGCTACACAAAACCATACACGGGGCCCTCACACACTGGTGGCTTCAACCAAGCCCTTAAAAGGCTAGGTGTTTGCACCATTTCCAACTCAACATGGGTGATCCTTCAATGACACATGACTCTACTCTTTCCTCCTTAGCATTCACCTCACTTGATTTTTTTTTGTAGAGTAACTGATGAAGTAACATGGTGTAAGAGTCTTACACCTACCAACAAACTCAATGCAATGGCCAGCTCAACAAGCTCCAGCAAGATGACTACTTCATCGCCAACCTTGTTGAACGAGCTTAAGTTGCCTAATTTACAATGCAATTATGTTCTAGATCGCGTTTGTGGAACTCTACACACCACAGTAAAAGCTTGTGTCTGACGTCCAATGGTCAGTTAGGCTAATGGTCAGTGATGTGAGCTTCCAGCTGAAGTGGCGTGTGCAGCACCTCCAACCTTCTCCTCTTGGGCTTGTCGCTCCCGCTCCTTGCTCACGGCGTTGCGACGCAAATACTGCACAGCAAGCCAAAAAAGCAAACAGGCGAAACAATTGGGGAGATCGGGACATGGGCACAGGAGCAAATTACATGGGGCAAAAGAAGCGAAGTATGGTAAGAAATGAGATGAAACAGAAACGACGTGTGCCTCCTGCTGAGAGCGTTGCAATGGAGAGGAGAAGACAGCACAGCACAGAACAACAGCAAAAGCAGCAGCAGCAGCAATGGCGTTCCTAGCAGCAGCGACCGGCAGCTCCCACTGCTGTTACTGATGCTGCTACTACCCCCATTGTTGCTTCTACAGCTGCCACTTCCACCTCTGCCATTGCTGCTCTTGCTGCCTTTGCTGCTGCTGCTGCTGCTGCTGCTGCGGCTGAAGCTGCTTCTGCCTGCTTCTGTCGCAGCCAACAAACTAGTGGCTCCAAAGGTGGCACCAGCATGCCTGTGCTTAGCCAGTTGTTGGCACAAGAAATCCATTTTTATAAACTAAAACTACATGTACCGGAAAAAAAAAAAGAAGAAGAAATTCATCAGTGTGCATTCATCTTGATAAAGTTCAGTACCACGATTCGAGCTGAATCATGCCACACGAATCATTCGGTCCCCCTTGGGAT
>SZWC01003710.1:20228-31346 GCA_023375785.1 Penium margaritaceum | reverse complement strand
CCTCCGCCTCCACCTCCACCTCCACCTCCACCTCCACCTCCATCTCTATCTCCATCTCCACCTCCATCTCCATCTCTATCGCCATCTCCACCTCCATGGTGTCACAGAAGCGGTTCGCAATTGGAGAACGCAGTGGCATAGACACCACCCGGCAAGGTCCAGGGGAGAGCCAGTGGGTCTAGACGACCATCAAGTTACTTGATGGCCGTCTAGTAAAGAGCGAAGGTCTGAGAAGGAGCTGCAGTCTGCAAGATGAAGGCCCGCCACAAGCAGTCAAGAGCGTTCGCGCACAACCCAGCCTCCCCCCACACAGCACCTCAACGACCTCCCCACTATGGGAAGGTCATAGAGGGCCATCGTCATTTTCATGGTAGGCCGTTGCGCTACTCAAAGTGTGGCCTCAAACAGAATGACCAAGTGGTTGCCATGCTCACACAGGTCAAAGCGCTCGCAATCGTTCTGCAAGCCAGGGCAGAAAGGGTTTAAGGAGAAGTTCTCAGGCCATGTGACACCAGGAAGCTCAGCAGGCCCCACCCCCATGACCGTCATGGTGCCTCATAGAGAGGACCTGTGGCTAGGCATGCATTCCTCCAAGCGGGTCAATGTCACGGCAGGGTATTGTCAATGCACAACTACAAACAAGCAGAGGCACTGATCTAAACGAGTCTTAGCTAGTCATGCATACAGCCCCTTCACGCCGGATAACACCAAACCACTGCAACGCTGAAGCGAACACATGAGCTCGATCCAGAAAAACAACCGTCGGGCAACCATCTGACAGGCAACCGATTGACAAGCAACCAATTGACAGGCAACGAATCTACAAGCAACCAATGGACGGGCAGCCAGGTGACGCTTTACCAACTGACGATAGACCAGTTGACGGGCAAACAATTGACGGGCAAAACAAACAGTTCACCGGCAGCAGCGGCGCTGGACCAAAACCGCACAAACCACTCTAGAGACGGAACCAACGGGACTCCCAGCCCCTCCGCCATCAGGCTGCCCTTCATCAGGCAGCCTCACTTCGCCAATTGGTACCGGCTGCATTGTCTGGGCACTGGACGATGCTGGCTTTTCCACTATGCCAAGAGACCCACCAATACAGAGCACAGTGCAATGCTCCCTACCCCCCTCAGTTGCCGGCGCAAGACTAGACATTTCGGCACAAGCTCCTGCTTCAGCAAATGAGACTCGCCAGCCACCTTACCTGCGCATAGTGCGTGCTGCNATCAGGCTGCCCTTCGTCAGGCAGCCTCACTTCGCCAATTGGTACCGGCTGCGTCGTCTGGGCACTGGACGGTGCTGGCTTTTCCACTATGCCAAGAGACCCACCAATACAGAGCATAGTGCAATGCTCCCTACCCCCCTCAGTTGGCGGCGCAAGACTAGACATTTCGGCACAAGCTCCTGCTTCAGCAAATGAGACTCGCCAGCCACCTTACCTGCGCATAGTGCGTGCTGCCCTCCTGCGGCTCCGACTTGGTCACCACCGCCACCGTGCCATGCTCTGCCACGTCTAGTGCAAATCGCAGCCCTGCGATGCCGGAGCCAATCACCACAAAGTCATAGTAGCTGCTGCGCTCGCCTTCCACCAGCCCGCCTGCTGTTGCTGCCGCTTTCCCTTCCTGCTGCTGCTTTTGTGCCTGCCCACCTACTGATCTGGTGGCAGAAAAACTCCCTGGTTCTCTTGCTGCTGAACAGGGCGTGACACTGCTGCTGTTGCTGCTGCTGTTGCTGCTGCTGCTGCTGCTGTTGTTGACTGGCTGCGGCTTTCTTAGAGCTACACCACGCGACTGCTGCTTCTGCCGCAGCTGCTGCTGCTGCACAAGCGGCTGCTGAATGCCTTGGCTGATTCGGCTGCTAGCACCTGAAGCTGAGCCATGGCTGCCGCTTTGGCTGCTGCATGTTCGGTCGCTTTTCTGGGCGCGGATTTCAAGGCAATTGGGTCTCCCAAGGGCAATTGGTTGTGATGGCACGCACCCCCTGGGTGCCAGCTCGGCATCGGGGTTGATTCCTCTCGAAATTGGCCACCTGCGCAGAGCACGTATGGCCAAAACGCCTTTTCAGCCACGCTAGCGGGGAGCTGGGTAGAGAAGGAAAGCGGACGGTCTGAGGAAATGCACCGGACAGTGCGCCAACAATTTGGTGGCGGGGACAAAGCAATCACCGTTCCCACCATTTACGCTTGTCAGACCTGATTGGGGCCAATTGCGTACTACTTCAGCAAGATCGACGCTTAGTGCGATTGAGCTAGTTCCTCCGGGCGCAGATTGCGCACAATTCAATACAGTTTAAGCCTTCCAAGCATTTCTACACACAAAAGTAGAACTGCAAATCGCCAATTTGGCCGATGCACGACATGCCCTTTGGTTCTAGCATGGGCCAAACTTTAACCTGTCCTTACGAGGGCAAATCAAGGGCAGCGAACATTTCCTGGCGAGGAAGGGAGAGGTGCTGGTGAGAGAGAGGGCGGCGGCATTGATGCAAGCCTTTACCTTAAGGTAGGATTCGAGATCAATGCGGCCATGCTTGACGACGCCGACAGGAGCACAATCGAAGCAGGACGCCCGTGGACGTGGCTGGATTGAAATCTTGCAGGATTACAACAGACGACGATTACAGATGGCTGTCGCAAAGTGCATGAAGTTGATCCTCTCGCCGACAGACAGAAGGAAAGTATCACTGGAAGGAAGGCCAGAGAGACTTTCTTGAGGAGGGAAGCGCTGTTCAATGCAGATCGCTCTGCGCGGCCAAGATCCCTGGCCAGGTGCGGAAAACGCAGTGGTAAACCATGGTTCAAACGCCGCCGTCAGAAAACCACCGGCTGTCGCTGTCGACCGGCTATAAGGGCATAACGGGCCTTCGGATCGACTACGTCGACGGTTGAACCTTATTCACGCATCGATGGCCGGTGAGATAAACGCCCACGCGTGGCCGTGGCCGGCAATAATTTTTAGAAGCGCGAGACGGAATTCAAGCAGGTTTCGAGCTGAAGCGCGCATCCTCGAGCAGCGATGCATCGATTTCTTCGCGCAGCGCGGGAATGCTGGCGCCGCTGAAAGGTCGATAAAAATGGAGTCGAAAGTTCATTTGGAGGAAAACTGTGGCCACGGGCCTTGACCAGACGCGGAATGTCCGTTTCGACTCTTTTTCTACAATTATAGCGGATGCAATTCCTGGTTTGACTTGCGTTTACAGCTGCCTCGTCAAACCACGGATACATTGTACACTGCAACGGATCTGAAACTGTGATACAACTTCCATGGAGTGCTCCGGAACTTCAATGATCGGGAGTTCCGCAGTTTTCGCTCAAAGACGATTTGACACGTCTTTTCCGATGTAACATCATAGACACGCCTTCTCCCTTTCCCTCGGAAGCCCCCTTTGCTGTCAAACGATCACGTGCGACTTCGGTAGGAGGAAGAGTGCCATCACAGGCAGAAAAGAGAATTTTACGTCGAACGTGTGCCAACGTTTCTATGTCGAGATCGTTGCGCCGCCATTGAAAGCGCGTTCCACTGACGTCCGATTCCTTTCGCAGGTGAAAATGTCGTCGGAAAACGCCACGGGTGCGAGGAAAAAAAGTGGAGCCTGCAGGGCTTGCCTCAGCTTCTGGAGGCAGATCGGTAGCCGTCGATGTCCACACCAACCAGCTCCGTGCGGGGTGCGTGGCTGGTTGGTGAAGGGAACGGCGGGAACGCCGGAACGTTGGGTGGCCGAAGCACGTCTTGCCGCGTCTCACGTGCATGCCGAATCAAAATAACGAGTGGCAGAATGTGAGCGGAACTCCAGTCAACACTTCATTTCCAGAAGGAGATGACACTCCCAGAAGGAGTACACCTAGCCCAACACTAACCAGGTCGCAATATGGGCCAGAATGGTTCTTACATCACTCCCCATATGCAAATGGTGTATCTCATTAAAATTATAATTCTCACCAAATAATACTTTTCTCTTCGATGTATTCCAATCTTTCTTTCTTGAGTTCCAATCATCACATTTAGTGGTACTTCCATTCATCCGTCAAATAGTAAGCAATTTAAACTAGCAAATATTAATTAATTATTTAACAATATTTCATATCATTCAATTTTTATTCTTTTCCGATGTCGTCCTTTAAGGAATTTGGATGTATGGGTTATCTTGCTTTCGCACTCCTTATGTTTGGCACTTGCAATTTGGCAACCTAATCTTATCATAACATAAATATCCAAGTAACAATATACTCTGGTCACTCACATGTCAATGACAATGTGGGAGTGATGGGGGGAGGGGGGGTGCACTTGGGCAGTTTGTTTTCACATCTGACGCGGTCTTGAATAACTTGAAATGTCTTGGAAACTTCAAAATCATTATGTGGGTTTGCATTCATTTATAAGGGAAATCTCTTGATATTCCATGCCGTACACTCCTTGGTGACGGAAGGTTGAGGATGTAAAAGGCAAATTTTTCTTTGCTTTTCCTTTCTTTTTTTTCTTCTTTTTCTCATAGTGCAATGACATTCTCATAGCAAGTGGGCACTCTTGTCTTAGTCGTGGCTACTCTTCTACACGATTAAATAAACCAGGTGCATGAATAAATGAATGGAGTTAGATTTGTGCTCAACCTATCCAAGAATTAGAAGTGAGAGGAAGCTATGGGCTACATTCATACGCATAAGACAACACTACAGGTTTCACAAGGCCATAAACGTGGGCACAGCGTTTATGGCCTGGATCAAACAACTCAATTAACTTTTCCCAAAGATCAATGTAGTAGGAATGATAGTTGAAATGTTAAGTTCCTTTCTCTCACGGGTTTCAGACTAAATTTTGAATGAGTGAATACAATTGAAACATTCCTTTCTAACATACATGGTGTTCAAATTTGTGAAATCTTCAAGTTGAGCTTGAAGGAAGTCAAACGATAGTGCTCACAAGTAACCGTCTGGTGTCCATGGCCTTGTTCACTTCACTTGAAAGCATAGAGTACATCTATCAAGGCTACAACATATCATTTCTCCCTCCCCCCACCCACCCCCAAGCCCCCTCTTCAATTACCCCCTTGGGCACCGTGCCCTCACTCCCTTATCACACCTCTCTACCCCCACCTCACCTCTCACCCCTCCACTCCCTCCTTTACAACTCCACACTCCCACCCTCCCCTCCCTCCCCCTAGGCCTACGAAACCGAGTAATGTACAAACCATACCATGTTACACAAGGTCCCATGCCCGAATGTGAACCCCTTTCGCTACCAGGCTCAGCTCTTGCGTAGATCCGAGAAAGCAGCAGTGCCAAGGAATCCAAAACTCAGACGAGCTCCCCAGCAAGCACAGCTGCTGCGGCGTCAATTCGTCTGGCCACGCGGTGCACCTCATGCTGCACTGCGGCCCACGCCAACGCCACGTCTTGCTCGCACCCTCTGCTGCCGCCACCACCGTTTGTTCCAGCAGTATCAGCACCACCAGCACCAGAACCACCACCACCACCACCACCACCAGCAGTAGCAGCAGGCGTTTTAGGAGTGGCACTGGCAGGCTGGGCAGATGGCAGATGCTCGTGTGCAAAAGAGTCAGTGCTAGAACCAGGTGGCGAAATTCTCCCACCTTCAGCATTGACTCCTATGTTTACAAACATTTCCTCTCTCCAACTCTCCCTGGAGAAGATCGTGGGCACTGTGTAAAGATTGGAATCTGCAGCTGGCCCAGCACCGGTCGACTCTTCTCGAAGTCCGCCACTGGGTTCCTCCGTCAAAGGCATCGCACGCTCAGCTCCACCATCCATGGCAGCTGCTTCTGGAGTCTGTGACGCAGCCGCATCGGAATCGGCCACTCTTTTATGAGCCGCATCGAAATCGGCATGTCTTGCATGAGTCGCATCAAAATCGGCATGTCTTTCATGAGCCACATCAAAATCGGCATGTCTTTCATGAGCCGCATCAAAACCGGCATGTCTTTCATGAGCCGCATCAAAATCGGCATGTCTTTCATGAGCCGTCCCTCCTTGAAGACATCCATCAGGGGTCTGTGTCTCCATCAGAGGCGATGCCCGCTCGTCCTGACGATCCGAAAAAACCGTAGCAGCGACGTGACGGCATGATAGCATGACGGCGTCGCCAGATTCGGGGAGGCTACGGTGGCAGCTACATCGGTTCACTCTTTCTTTTGTGGTTGCCATCGCATTGGCGAGGGATGGAAAGGGGAGCGAAGCTTTAGAGTCGTGAGCCTCTGGGCCGTACACCTGGAGAAGGAGGGATTGGGGGGGGGAGAGGAGAGGATTGCAAGATTGTGGTGGAAAGCGAAGATATTGAGCATTCTACATGTGCTTGTGCAGCTACGGAGAGAACAGCTGCAGAGAGTAGGTGGAAGCTTTAGAGAGAGAATGATCCTACGCGGCAGAAGCAATAATGGAAATGTTTTCAGGTGTGAAAGTTGTGGATTTCACCATATGCATCACCATGATCGTGACCATGACCTTCACCATCACCATCACCATCACCATCACCATCACCATCACCATCACCATCACCATCACCATCACCATCACCATCACCATCACCATCACCATGTCCATCACCATCACCATCACCATGACTACAACCATGATCATCACCATGACCATCACCAAAACCATCAATATCACCAATACTGTAACCATTGACATCACCATCACCTTCTCCATTGCCATGGCGATGGCCAAACGCAATTGCCGTAGCTATCCCGATCAACATGGACGTTTTGCGCATGGAGGCATCAGAACTTCCCCCCGCCGCGGCCCAGGCAAAGCACCACGAGCAGAGCTTAAGAATCAGAGTGCACGTGCGCTTCCAAACCATGTGCCTGCACCACAAGTAGTTGCCCGACCCAATCCCCCTACCCCTCCCCCCCCAAGACCACATGCCACAACTTAGTCAGACACAAAATGAATCAGACACCGTGCAAGTCGCATCCCAACTTGTCTCACCTAAGTGTCTGAACCACAAGCCATGACTTGAGCCGATGTGCCCCGTAGACCAAAAACAGCCTCTCCATCGGACAGAGAAGGAATCGGATACCGTGCAAGTCGCATCCCTTTCTTTTCTTTCTTTCATTTCTTTTCTTTCTTTTCTTTCTTTTTTTTTTCTCTCCTTTTCTTTGTTTTATTTGTTTTCTTTCTTTTCTCTCTTTTCTTTCTTTTCTTTCTTTTCTTTCTTTTCTCTCTTTGCTCTCTTTTCTTTCTTTTCTTTCTTTTCTCTCTTTGCTCTCTTTTCTTTCTTTTCTTTCTTTTCTTTCTTTAATTTTTTTTCCTTGAAACATGACAACATGACAAATGGTGGGGAGGATGCCAAAGTCCTTCGTGCCACCTCAAGCGGACAAGAACAGGGTTCTCGAGCAAGGCCCTGTGGCCAGGACCGATACACAGTGGGGAGGATGCCAACGTCCTTCGCGCCACCTCACGCAAGGCAATACAGGGTTCTCGGGCAAGGCCCTATGGCCAGGACCGCTTAATGGTGGGGAGGATGCCAAAGTCCTTCGCGCCACCACGGACACACACTCAGGGTTCTCGGGCAAGGCCCTGTGGCCAGGAACGCTACAAAGGAGCAGCGAGTAAGCACCTCATGGAACCTCTGAGAGCTAGGCTTCCCAAAAAGTAGGCTCCACACCGTAGAGGGCTGAGAGTGTGAGGAGGGAGCGCATGCGTCCGTGGCGCACGATGGGGTCCACGTCGCCAGTGAAGGGGGCAGAGGCTCTGGCGTGGGTGGAGACGTAGAGCCGGATGGCCGCGCACTGTGCGCGGATCCTTACGATGGAGGCACGCTGTGCGAGGATGCTCACCGCTCGCTATGCCCAGTGCACGAGGGTCTCCGCCGAGCACTGTCGAGTCCCGCGTGAGAGGCAGATCTTGGCCAAGCGGGCCAAGAAGACCCAGAACTCCTCTCCCAGGCCGTCCAGTGTCTCCCGAGCCAGGGGTTGCAGGTGGTGTCCCCGCCGCGGAGCCGCTCTGTATCTCTCGACCTTCTCCTCCTCGGCAGCCTCGAGAGCTCGTCCAGGCCGTGTGGCCCAATGTCCCTGTGCGTCCACCGTCGTGACGTCCAACACCCACGTGATGTCGAGGTCGTGGTCCACCAAGGTGAGGTCCGGGCGGAGGTACCCACGCCCTCCCGGTCGGGGCAGCACGCCCGTCGGCTCCACGCGGACTGGGAGATGGTGCTCCCGGCACACGTCAGCGAGCTCGTTGCGGCTGGCGTTATGGACACGCCAGATCGCGCCGCCCTCCTTCTCACGTCGGGTCACAGCAACACGTTCGAGGGGGTGGACTCGTACCTGCTATAGGTGTGCGAGGGGGAGGCCTAGCCAGAGCTGCGCATGGAGCCGGAAGTCTGCCGCTAAGACGAAGGTCCGGTCGTCCTCCCCTGACGGTGTGGCCTGGAGCCATAGTGCGCTGCCCCGCGTCCCTGTGGCCCAACATCTGCTCTGTGCTCGGCGGCAGCACCCCGTGCTCGATCCGCAACGCGCCGGACAAGAGCAGTGCCGCAACGCTACTGTCCCTGCCTCCTCCACCCACCGCTCCCGTCGGCTCGCATACCACACCTTGCTCAGCCGCTGGTAGAGGCGTGGCGCTGGCCCCTACTGCAGGTCGTCGAGAGAGGGGAAGGCGCGGAACACCTGCACTGGTAGCTCCTCCTCCACTTGCCGCCACAAGGGGGTGAGGAAGTCAAGTGTCCGAGCGGAGGGCAGGAGAGAGCCGAAGTCAGAGACCAGAGCGTGGAGGAGGGAGCGTGTGGCGCAAGCGAAGGCGAGCGGCGCTCGGTCACGGGCGTTGAGGAGGCTAGCGCCGCCAAAGCGGAAGGGCAGCTGTACCTGCCACTGGTGGTGAGGCCCAGTGGACTTGCGCTGGAACCGCATGGCGCCTCCCTAAGCACCTCCTCCACCATGGCGTTCATGATCCTGTCCGCCCCCCCTCGTCAGCTGGGTCGAAGTCCGGTACCCAGTCGGGTAGGGGGAGGAGGCCTGTCGGGTGATGCTCGTGGAGGGCTGCGACCGTCCCACTTGTGCCCGCTGCGAAGAGCCGGTCCTCAAACTGTTGCATTGCTCGGGCGAAGGCGCTTACGTGGGTGAGACTTGCCGCCCGCCATCGCGCCTTTGCCGCCTCCAACCCTTGTGCCGCCATGTCCTGGCGGGTGAGAGGGCGGGAAACAATTCGGGCGCGTGCGGCCGTGCAAACCTGCTCCAGCGTCTCCTCTATAAACCCTGCCTTGTCGCCGGCCTCAAAGCGGCTGCACCGCTCCAGAATCACGTCATCTGTCCTCCTCAGCTCGCGAGCTGACCTCCATCGCCCGCCTCCTCGGAGACGCCATCGACGGCTTGAGATGAAAGATGGGTCGCCAATCTGCTCCTCGGGGGTCGGGACGCGGCAGAGAAGCAGATGGAGGTGAAGCAACAGCATCCAGCGGGAGAGGAGGCTTTCCGAGGGAAGGGAAGAGTCGGTGGCCCAGGTGCAGCATCGGCCGAAGATGGCACTCACTCTCTGTTTTGGCTCCCCAAATAGGCGCGCATGCGCCTTGGGGGCCTGGACCAAGCGCCCGTCGTCACTGTGCCCGCCTGGGGAGAGCCCGCATAGGCGCTCCCATGCAAAGTCCTCCAAGGCCTCCCAGGCGGGTGTGATAGTCAGGTCTCGGGTCCAGAGGAGTCCGGGGCGGGGCGGAGAGAGCACGTCTGCTCCCTCGAGAACCACCTGCTGTGTGCTAAGAAAGGCCCCTCCGCCCAGAGACCATAGGGCGTCGGGGAAACCGGTGCAGTCCCTCCGGCTGGGAATGCGGAGGCCAAGATCCAACCAGGACAGGCCGTCTGCTAGTGAGTTGTGCTCGCGTCCGATCCATCGACAGACCTTCTGAACGCTAGGGTTGAGGATCCTCTGGGCATGATCTCGTCGCTGGCGGAGACGCTCCATCGTCACCCTGGCGGCTCTTCGCATCTGGTCCAACACCAGCCGGGAATCCCCCACGACCACCAAAACTACCACCTGAGTCTGTTGCACGAGAGAGGCCAAGGCTAATAATAAGGCTGCACACGGATCCTGGGCTCCGCTGTACCCTACCCGTGAATCCGGATCCAGAATCGTATTCGCGGCTCCGGATCCAGGATTGTGGATCCAGCTTGTATCTGCGGATTCTGACTCGGATCCTATGGCAGAGGGAGGGGGGTTGGGGTCGAAAAACCTGACTAGACGTCTGGCTCAAGTCATCCGCGTAGCACACTCATTTGCACATTCGAAATCGAGCAACTGAACATGCGCGGCATATCTTGGACCGGCAAACTCTTTTGCGACACGTCTGCGTGGCTGGCACATGCATCATGCGTGTCAACCGCGTGAAACATGTCAAGTTGCCCGCCTGGAGATGTCGACTTGACAGTTCATTGGTCTCATATCTTCTTATGTGTCGACTGACCATCCACCTGTAGCCCCATGATATCATCAGCAACATGGATGGCCGGATATGGTTTGGGCAAAGGTAGCCGTCGATGGACATCGTTGTTGCACTGCCATGCTGTTTAGAAGCACAACACGTTGTACATGACTCCCAAGATCCAGGTCCAGGATCCGTGAATGTAAGGATCCGTTGTACATGACTCCGAAGATCCGGATCCAGGATCCGTGAATACAAGGATCCGTGAATCGAAGGATCCGTTACCTCGGTTCCGGATCCAGGTGCAGGACCCGTCGCACGGATCCGGATCCTTCTATTTATCCGTGGATAGGAACCGTGTGCATCCTTAAAGGCAGAGCACGGCGTATTCTGCTTCGTCGATCGGAGCCCTTTCTAGGCATTCCCAGGCAAAGGATACCGGAACTCCCTCGGGGTCAAGGAGGATCGCCCCTACGCCACCCAGCCGTGGGCCAGAGAGCTCTGCTGCACCGTCGAAGAAGAGTCAGTGTGGGCACGTGGAGAAGCGTGCTGACGTGGGGGGAGGGGTAGGGGACGAGGAGGTGGGACTGGAGCGACAGGGGCCAGCGGTGGTGGGAGGCTGAGGACTGGGGGGTGCGGTGGGGAGGGGGGAAGGAGATCACAGATGGAGAGGTGTGGCAGGTACTCCACGCGTGGTGGGAGCAAGATGGGGGGCGGGAGACCGAAGATGGAGAGGTGTGGTAGGGAG
>SZWC01003710.1:0-19759 GCA_023375785.1 Penium margaritaceum | reverse complement strand
GGAGAGAAGGGGTCAGCCGAAGAGAGCGGTGGGGGGGAGGGGTGGGGAAGGGCCTTTCGTGGGGAGAGTGTGTCTGAGAGAGGTGGGGAGAGGGAGGGGGGAGGGGGTGGAGAGAGTGGGGGAGGGGGTGGAGAAGTGATGGGTGGGGGGCAGGGGGGAGGGGGGGTGGGGACACTATGCGCCCGAGGACGGTAGGGCAAGGAGGCCTGGGCTCAGCCCCTGCCCCCCTCCCCCCCATGGATCCCATGGGGATGGGGGAGCGGGATGTACCCTGCCGGGGGTGTCCATCTCCCAGTCAATACCAGTGTGCCCCCATCCTCGGCGGTGGCCTGGGGGGCGGGCATCTGACAGTGGCGTGGACTCGGGATGGGGGTCCGGAAGGGGATGTGGCAGTTCCCAGCCCCGTGTTGGCGGTGGGACGTGGGTCTCCGGGTACGGCTGTACGTGCCAAGAGGTATGGCATGTGGCCGGGACTAGCCCCCGGGCCCCCGTACATGCCGGGCGCCCGGATGGGGAGGGGGCAGTGGAGGGAACTGTGGTGGGGGCTGGAGGGAGGGCTGTGGCAGGGTCTGCAGTGGACCCTGCAGTAGGGGCGACATCTGTTGGAGCTGGTGGAGCAGCTGGTGTTGTTGGAGCGGCTGCGATGGTGACGGCTGCGGCAGAGGAGGGGGTACCTGCTACGGCTGCTGCTCCAACTGCTGCTACATATGTGGCTGTGGCACCAGCAACTACTGCTGCTGCTGAGGCTGTGGTAGCGATAGTGGCTGGTGCGGGTGTAGCGGCTACTGCTGCTGCTGTTGTTGCTGCTGCTGTTGCGGCTGTGCCTGCTGTTGCTTCTGGTGCACCTGCTACTACTGCTGGTGCACCAGCTGCTGCTGCTGGTGCACCTGTTGCTGTTGTTTGTGCACCTGCTGCTGCTGCCGCTGCCCCTACTGCTGCTGCTGCTGCGGCGTTGGCTGTTGTCGCTGCTGCTGCTGTGGCTGCTGCTGCTGGGGCTGTTGCCTCTGCTGCTACGGCTGCTGCTACTGCTCCTGTCGCAGCTGCTGCTGCTGCCCCTGCTGTCGCTATGGCTGTTGGGGCTGGTGACTGTGTGGGTGTCGCTGCGCTACAGGGGCTGGCCGGGGGCCAGAGATAGCGGAGCCGGTATGGGGCAAGGGGGGGGGTAGCCGCTCCTGGGGGGTGTCGAGGCTGGCGCTCAAGCAGAGAGCCAGGCACTGCTCCTTGGGCCGCAGGCGTGACCGGCTCATAAGCTGGAAGAGCTTACACTGCCGCTGGGCGGCCGGGCGCACTTCCCAATGGGGGCAGTTGATGGACCCGCCCTGGGCGTCCCCCAAGGACGAGCCAAGTGATGGCTTGACGTCACTCATAGGAGCCGTTGAGGGTGTGGGCAAGAGTGGGGGCGGCGGCGCGCGGGGCTGCTGCTGCTGTCGAGGCTGCTGATGGGGCTACTGGGACTGCTGGGGGTTCGGCTGTGACTCTCCTGAGGCCTCTATCCCCCTCTCCCTATTCGTGGAGGTGGCAACCGATAGAGGGTGGTCGGGCTGTGGGGGCAGTGCCTGGGGGAGGGAAGCCTCGATGCTGCTGAGGCGCAGTATTAGGGCTGCCAAGTGGGCTGTGGAGTCCACCTGGCGGTCCTCCACTCGGCGGATGGCGGCTAGGAGGTCCCGTAGGATGGGAGTAGTCGCCCTGTCTCCTACCCCCTCCTCCTCGCGGCGCCTGGCTTGAAACAATGTAGGTAGCCCCTCTGTCAGGGCATGGTGAAGTGCGATGGCGAGGGAGGACGAGGTGGCTCGGATATGTTCCGATGTCACGACACTATCGCCATCCTCTAGGCACGGCAACAGCAGGTTGTGGAGGATAGTCTCTGAGTTGGCGACGTGGTTGTTCATCCTCTCGGAGAGGGACTTGTGTCGTGCTTCCGCGTCCGTCGCGAATAGGTCCATCGCCTCCCCTACGCTGGTGCGGAGTGCAGTTAGTGCCGACTTCACTTTTTGGGAGAGCGCGGCCTGCGCCTCCTGTGTCGACGTCTCTATCCGCTGTTTTCTCTCGCTAATCGCTTGTCATACGAACTCCATCCCCAAGGCCTGGGTATCGTTGACCGTTTCTACTGCTCCCGCGATCTCCATGAAACGGCTATGCAGGGAGTGCAGCTCCTGAGAGAAGCGATCGAGGAAAGACGCCATCTGGTGGGTGTTGTCCTGGACGCCCTCTACTCGGCGAATAGCTGGGTGTGCGCTAGTTGCATGGCCTTCGAGAGTGGCGTGGCCACCCCGTGGGGCGTGCTGTGCGAGCCGTGGATCCGGGCGTTCGCTACACCAACAGCGCCCTTTGAGCGGAGCAGGACTCCCCCCCCGTGCGTTTGCTCTCCGCCCGGGCGAGAGTGCGGTGCCAAGGGGCGAGAGCAAGTGCGGAGGTGGTTGGGGCACCGTCGTTGTCTTCCGTCATTGCTTCTGCCATGGTGGGCGGGGTCACTGACGGGAAGGGGGGGGGATGGACCAGGGGGGGAAGGCCGGCACTTGGAGGGGGGGAGGGAGAGGGAGTGGGGAAGGGTCAGGCGTGCGGCGCCGGCGTGCGGGTCTGGGGTGGGGGGTTAAGGAGGGAGTGGGGGGGAGGGGATGTGGTTTGAGGGGGGGGAGGAGGGGCGGAGGGAGGGGGGAGGCGGAGGAGGGGGGGGGGGGGGGAGGGAGAGGGAGTGGGGAAGGGTCAGGCGTGCGGCGCCGGCGTGCGGGTCTGGGGTGGGGGGTTAAGGAGGGAGTGGGGGGGAGGGGATGTGGTTTGAGGGGGGGGAGGAGGGGCGGAGGGAGGGGGGAGGCGGAGGAGGGGGGGGGAGGGGGTGGCGGAGGGGGCCGCGGGGGTGGTGGAGGTGGAGGGCGAGGGGAGGTGGCCACGGCTGGGGAGGTGGGTGCGGCGGGGAGAGGAGGAAGGTGGAGGAGGCGGGTGGGGGAGGAGGGGTGGATGGGGGAGAGCGGGAGGAGGCCGTGGAGGTGGAGGAGGTGGACCTCCACCATGTGTCTTTCTTTTCTTTCTTTTCTTTCTTTTCTCTCTTTCTTCTCACCATGTGTCTGAACCACGAGTCGTCTCTAGAGTCGATGCCCGCCTCGTCCACAAACTGCCTCTCAGCCAACATCAGTCGCTCGTTCAGCACCCGCACACCACCTCCAACATCCTCCTCCCTGATGACACCTCTAAGATTGCCACTGTCCACCACACAAGCAGCACCACTCATCTGCCCTCGCCCTCCTCCTCTCGTGGTGTACTATTGATTGTCATCGTCGTCGTCGTCATCATCGTGATCATCGTTATCATCGTCTTCTTCTGGTTTTGCTGCAAGTGCCTGCTGTCCCAGCAACAAAAGTCGAGCCGTTGTGATGATGAGGTGGCAGAAGCAGGATATGAGGAGCTGGCAACTTCAGGAGAACCTTCTTCTGCTTTCGCCGCAGCTTGTGCTGCTCCTGTTGGTATTGCTGCTACTTCTGCTGGTGTTGCTACTGCTTCTGCTGGTATTGTTGCTACTTCTGCTGGTATTGCTGCTGCTTCTGCTGGTATTGCTACTACTTCTGCTGGTGTTGTAGCTGCTTCTGCTGGTATTACTGCTGCTTCTGCTGGTATTGCTGTTGCTTTTGCTGGTATTGCTGCTGCTTCTGCTGGAACTGTGTGCATTACTGGCATTGCTGCTGCTTCTACTCGGAGTGCTGCTGCTGCTTCTGCAGCTTCTGTTGGTATCTCTGCTGCTGCTGCTGCTTCTGCTGCGCTGTGCATCCTAGAAAAGTCAGATGCAAGTGGCTCAAGGTTCACAACTTCATGGCCCTGGATGGATGAGAGCTTTTGGTGGGCTGCTTCCAACTAGGCCTGCAACAGACGCAAAAACAAACACGAGTTCGCACAACACACACAAGTTCACACAACACACTCAACAAGTGGAGCTCGATGGGCTGCGAGCAGGGCAGCCCATTTCTAGACGAGCTGCCCCTCGCGCCTGTCAGTACCCGGATGCGTATTGCGCCAGCTGCCCTGGCCAGATCAGGGCTCTTCGTGGACTACTTTAGACGGCTTGCAAAGGCTATGAGCAGAGGGACAGCGAGACAATGAGGCAATGAGGCGATAACGCGATGAGACGATGAGGCAATGAGACAATAAGAGAATGAGACAATGAGACAAGGAGACAATGAGACAATGAGACAATGAGGCGATGATGCAATGAGGCGATGAGACAATGAGACAGCGAGACGATGAGACATTGAGACAATGATGCAATGAGGCAACGATGCAATGAGGCGATGATGCAATGAGGCGATGATG
This sequence comes from Penium margaritaceum, assembly GCA_023375785.1. Lineage (NCBI taxonomy): Eukaryota > Viridiplantae > Streptophyta > Zygnematophyceae > Desmidiales > Peniaceae > Penium > Penium margaritaceum. The sequence goes on along the minus strand of SZWC01003710.1, from coordinate 15,460 downwards.
CAATGAGGCGATGATGCAATGAGGCGATGATGCAATGAGGCGATGAGGTGATGAGGCGATGAGGCAATGAGGTGATAAGGTGCTGAGGCGATGAGGCGATGAGGGAAGGAGGTGATGTGGCAACCAGCACAACAAGACGACCATTTTTGGCTCACCTGCCAGTGCTGCTGCTACTGCTACTGCTCTTAGAAAATTGCTGCTTCCTGTGTTGGCTGTTGTGCTTCATTGAGTTTGGTTCAACCACGTGAACGGGATAGAGCGCAGTATGATCCAGCGCGACACAGCACAACACAACATGTTCAGTCAATTCATTTTCACAATGCTTTGCAGAGCGTTCTAGAGATAGTGATTCTTGACCAAAGTTTTAAGCACACCTTGATCCAGCACGGCACGGGTTGTATGAGTTGCGTTGTGTACTGCAGTTATGCGAGACTTGGGGGCTCGGAGGAATCATGCACACCCTTTGTAATTCCTCTAACACTAAGGCATGCATGATTCCTCTAACACTAAGGCCTGCATGATTCCTCTAACACTTATGCATGCATGATTCCTCTGACACTAAGGCATGCATGATTCCTCTGACAGTAAGGAGTGCATGATTTCTCTGACACCAAGGCATGCATGATTCCTCTAACACTAAGGCATGCACGATTCCTCTGACACTAAGGCATGCATGATTTCTCTGACACTAAGGCATGCATGATTTCTCTAACACTAAGGAATGCATGATTCCTCTGACACTAAGGCATGCATGATTCCTCTGACACTAAGGAGTGCATGTCTCCTCTAACACTAAGGCTAGAGGTGCATAAGCGAGTACTCACCAAGTATTTCATCTCGTACTCACATGCACGAGTACTTGGAGGCCTTTGCACTCGCATGCACAAGTATCACGCGAGTACTTGCGATGGTACTCGCTGCCGGCGACAACCATCGCGAGTCCTCGCGGTGTCGGGTACTTGCGGTAAGCGACCGGTGGATTGTGTGGATTGGGCGGGGGGCGAGGGGTCGGCTTCATTATCGAACTGAAACTTGAGGGGACTGTCCGTCACACACATCGTGACGGAACTGTGTGCGCAACCCGTTCTACAAAGAAGAGAACTGCAAGAGAGAAAAATAGAGAGCGTTCGAAAAGTAGAAAAAAACGTCTTCATCAGCTTTGTATTCAGCGTGGACCTGTGTCCAAAGGAACAGTAGTGAGAGCAGCTGATAGCGATATGACTGTCGTTGGATTTGTAGACGGGGGTACAGCAAAGTCATGTTCGAATTTCTCTCAATCATATCAGCGATATCTTTAAAAGACGTTCTGGAATCATTCACGACCTCGAAGGGTGAGGCCGGTCCCTGACTGTCGGCCGGTTCGTATACGTCGAAGCCATCAGTACAGGGCGAACGAAACCTTTACCAGTAGCCGCGGTAAGCGACAACGTGCGAGTACCCCTCATGGTACTCGCGAGCCAACGAGTACCACGCGTGGTACCCGCAGGCTTTCCGCAGGATGTACTCGCAAGCACTGGTACTCGCGAGTACTCGTACTTGCGCGAGTACCACGCAAGTACCAGTACTCGTTTGTGCACCTTCAACTAAGGCATGCATGATTCCCCTGTGTGCATGATTTCTCTCACACTAAGGCATGCATGATTTCTCTAACACTAAGGCATGCATGATTCTTCTGACACTGAGACGTGCATGATTTCTCTGACACTAAGGCATCCATGATTTCTTTGACACTAAGGCATGCATGATTTCTCTAACACTAAGGCGAGCATGATTTCTCTGACACGAAGGCGTGCATGATTCCTCTGACACTAAGGCGTGCATGATTCCTCTCACACTAAGGCGAGCATGATTTCTCTAACACTAAGGTGTGCATGATTTCTCTAACACTAAGGCGTGCATGATTTCTCTGACACTAAGGCATGCATGATTCCTCTGACACAAAGCACCGCACAGCACAGCACAGCACAGCACAGCACATCACAGCACAACATAGTAGAACAAAGCACAGCACAGCACACCACACCACACCATAGCACAGCACATCACACCACACCACACCATAGCATAACACAGTACAGCACCGCACAGCACAGCACACCATAGCACAACACAGCACCGCACAGCACAGCACAGCACAACACAACACAACACAGCACAGCACAGCACAGCACAGCGCAACATAGTACAGCACATGGCAGCACAGCATAGCACAGCACAATAAAGCACAGCACAACACAGTACAGCACAGCATAGCATAGCACAGCATAGCACAGCACAGCGCAGCACCGCACAGCACAGCACAGCACAGCACAGCACAGCACCGCACAGCGCAGCACAGGACAGTGGAGGCATTTCAAAGTGTACCACTGACCTGCATCTCTGAAGCGTAGTCGGCATACACAAAGGCCAGCACCGCATCATCAGAAAGTCGCAGAACCATTGCGAGGCAGACTTGAACCAGCGCCCTGTGGCGTAGAAACATGGGGTCGATGAACGTCGTCATCCAGTGGTGATTGTCGTACAGTGAGTGGTACATGGAATAACCTGCACTGCACATGGTGCATTGTATTGCGTCACGTTGCGTCACATTGCATTGTGTTGTGTCGTGTTCCGTTGCATGAACACACAGAAGAAACACGTACACCGCGTCCAATCCCAGCACCAACACCATGCCCACCTCTTCTTGGACAGACCAGTGTGCTGTGGCATAAAAACATGAGGTAGGACAAGGGATTTCTGCGTGTGTGCTTTTGTATGTGTGAAACCTTTTTTTTGGTTTCACACATACAAAAGCACACACGCAGAAAAAATCAAACCCCGCATGCTGTGGCGTAGGAGCACAGGGTCAACAGAAGCGCATGTCCAGTGGAAATCTGTCATCGATTGATTGGTGTATGGCAGAGCCTGCACAACAGCGTACATGTCACGGTGCTTGAAGGCAAAAAGCCAGGGTGACTTCAGCCCAGTGCCTTGTGGCACATGTGCATGCGCCCGCGCCTGCGTCCGCCCCAACTCACATGTCCCCGCCCCTGCCCGTGCCCTCACCCACGCCCCCGCCCCCGCCCCCGCCCCTGCACCCGCCTGCGCCCGCGCCCCTGCCCTCGCTCCCGCCCGCGCCCGTGCCTGGGCTTGCGCTCGCGCCCGCATCCCTGCCTCTACCACGGCCTCCGCCTCTGCCTGCGCTTGTGTTTGTGCGTCAACCTGTGCCTCTACCTGCATGTCTGCCTGAGTGCCTGCTTGCACATGTGCCTGCACCTGCGCCTGCTACGCTCACGCCTGTGCCCGCGCCTGCTCCTGCTACGCCTGCGCTGGCGCCTGTTCCAGCTGTCCCTGCACCTGTTAGGACTGCGCCTCCACCTGCTACACCTGCACCTACGCCTGCCACGCCTGCGCCTGCGTCTGCGCCTGCGCCTGTTACGCCTGCACCTGTTACGCCTGCACCTGTTACGCCTGCGTCTCGGCCTTCTGTGCCTGTTCCTGCTACGCCTGCACCACCTGCGCTTGCACCACCTGCACTTCCGCTGACTTCACCTGCGCCCCCTGCGCCTGAACGGCCTGGACCTGCACCTGTGCCTGTGCCTGCCCCTGTTACACCTGTGCCTGTTCCACCTGCGCATGCGCCTGCTACGCCTGCAAGTGTAGCAGGCGCAGGCGCAGGCACCTGTGCCTGCTACACCTGTGCCTGCGCCTGCACCTGCCACGTCTGAGCCTGCGCCCACTACGCCTGTCCCTGCCACACCTACGCCTGCGCTTGCCATGCATGCACTGTGCATTCTGCGCCTGCCCCTGTCCCTCGAACGCCTGTGCCTCTGCCTGCTATACCTTCCCCTGCGCCTGCTTCGCATGCGCCTGCGCCGCCTGCGATGGGCCGCCTATGCCTGTGCCACTTGCACCTATGCTGCCTGCGCCTGCGCCACCTGTGCCTGTGCCTGTGCTTGCATGCCTGCACCTGCGTCTCCGCGCCTGTGCCTGCGCCTGCGCACCTACGCCTTGGTCTCCGCCTGCGTGTGCACCAACGCGTGCACTTGCGTGTGCTCGTGCATGTTCGCCTGCGCTGCACCTGTGCCTGCACCTGCGCCTGTGCTTGCGCCTGTGCCTGCATGTGCACCTGTGCCTGCACCTGCACCTGTGCCTTCACGTACACCTGCACCTGCGATTGCGCCTGCGCATGCGCCTGTGCCTGCGTATGCACCTGAACCAGCACCTGCGCCTACGCCTGTGCCTGTGCCTGTGCCTGCACCTGCACCTGTGCCTCCGTGTGCACCTCCACCTGCGCTTGTGCTTGCGCATGCGCCTGTGCCTGCCCCTGCACCCGAACCGGCACCTACACCTACGCATTTGCGTGTGACTGTGACCGTGCCTGTGCACATGTGCAATGCCTGCAAAGGCAGCAAATGTGCAATGCGAGCACATGGCACGCTCATGCTAAAACTGTATCGAATTTCCATGCGGGATGGCCTGCTCATGCGTGTGCGCGTGCACGTTGCATTGCAAAACGGCGGGCACGTTGCATTCGCAAACGACGTGCATGTTGCATCACAAACAACATGCACATTGCATTGGAAACAGAGAGACGGTTAGGCAGAGGAGAAAGAGAACATCTGGATACTGACAAAGGAACAAGGGGAGCACAAGGAACAAGGGGAACAAGGGCATGTGCTTGTGAAGGAACATGTGCTTGTGAAGGAACGAGTGCTTGTGAAGGAGCATGTTTTTGTGAAGGAACATGTGCTTGTGAAGGAACGAGTGCTTGTGAAGGAGCATGTTTTTGTGAAGGAACATGTTTTTGTGAAGGAACATGTTTTTGTGAAGGAACATGTGCTTGTGAAGGAGCATGTTCATGTGAAGGAGCATGTGCTTGTGAAGGAACATGTGATGTGTCTAAGACGCAAACATGACCCTTGAGGACACAGCGAGTAGAAGAACAGAAATGAGGAAGGGATTTGCAAGGCTGAGCAGATGAAGCTGAAACCAAACTTAGGAGGCAGCCGGACGAAACAGCAGCTGAAGTAGGTCATAAGATGGGGTAAGTGAAGAAGAAAAAGAAGAACAAGGAGAAGGGGAAGCAAAAGAGGAAGAAGACGGTGACGACGATGACGACGACGACGAAGAAGAAGAAGAAGAAGAAGAAGAAGAAGAAGAGCGTCTCTGACGGCGTAGCTCTCTTGGTACGGGGGATCATAGCTGTCCTTACCGCAAACCCATCCTTCTGGTTGCTCCGGCTCGACATCCGCAACGACTTCAACGAGGTGGAGCGGGCGTTGGTCTCACGGTGGTGCACGCCTCGGGCCTGGGATCCTAGGTCCCCTACCTCCGCCAGTTCTCCTCCGCCCCGCTCAGCTACTCGTCTTCGATGTCGATGTACCGGCTGTTCTGGAGAGCGCCCACGGCGTCCGCCAGGGCGACCCAGTGGGCTCGGCGCTCTTCGACCTCGCCTTGGCACCGGCACTCGAGGCGGCTCCTGGGCCCTCCCAGCGGAGGGGGTGATCCGCTGGGACAGCTTGGCGCCTACCAGGACGATGCGACAGTCTATGGACCCCCCACCTTCTGGAGGCCTGCATGGCGGGCTTTTTGGAGGCTGCGGCCCTTCGCAGCCTCCGCGTTCAGCCTGGAAAGTGTCTGCTCTGGTAGCGCTCACCAAAGGCCATCCCGCCCGCCGTCATGGGGCTGCCCTGGACGACCCGGGGGGTAGAGATCTTGGGCTGCCCGGTCGGCACCCACGAGTTTCACGAGGAGTGGACGGAGGTGTGGCTGCAGGAGCAAACTCGCAACTTACCGCAGCTCGGCCGCATGCAGGTGGTACAGACCGCAATGACCCTCCTTCGGCTCTGCATCATCCCTCGGGTTGATTTCTGCTTATAGGCCCTGCCGTCCAAGCGATGGTGGCTTCCGGTTCTGCAGCGGTTCGACGAGGCGATGTGGGAGACAGTCCTCTCACTAGTACAGGTGACGACGGCTCCAGACCGAGGGACAGAGGACTGGGACCTGCAGCAACTCGCCCAGTGGTAGGTGCAGCTGCCCTTCCACTTCGGCAACGCTAGCCTCCTCACTGCTCGCGACCGAGAACCGCTCACCTTCGCATGTGCCACGGGCTCCCTCCTTCTTGCCCTCTGCCCAAGCTCTCGCTTTTCTCACCCCTCTCTTGTGCGGGTGGAGAAGGAGCTTCTGATGCAGGTCTCTTGTGACTTCCCTTCTCTCAAAGGCTTGCAGTAGGGACCAATTTCACACCATTACCAACAGCTGAGTGAGGTATGGTTCGCGAGCCAACAGGAGCGTTGGGTGGAGGAGGCAGGGGTAGCGGCATTGCAACAGTGCGCCTGCGCATGACCAGTGGCCTGTGGCCCGAGCACAGGGTGCTATCGCCGCGCGTAGAGCAGATGCCCCACTACATCAACGCGGGGTAGCGCACTGTGGCTCCAGAGCACGCCATCGGGGAAGGACTATCGGACGTTTATTCACGCGAATGACTTTCGGCTCCATGCACATTCGTGGCTGGGCCTGCCGCTCGCACACCTAGAGCAGGTGGGGCTCCACGGCCTGGAGCCAGTGGCGGTGACCCGGCGAGAGAAGGAGGGGGGCGCGATCTGGCGTGTCCACAATGCCATACTGGACGAGCTGGCCGATTTGTGCCGGGAGCATCGTCTCGACGTCTGCGTGGAACCCAAGGACGTGCTACCGCTACTTGGGGGAAGGGGGTACCTCCGACCGGACCTCACTCTAGTTGACCACGACCTGGGCATCACGTGGGTCGCACAGGGACACCGGGCCACGGGGCCTTGGCGGGCACTCACGGCTGCAAAGCAAGAGAAGAAATTAAGGTACAATGCGGCTCTGAGGCGAGGACACCACCTGCGATCCTCGGCCAAGGAGACCATGGGAGGCCTGGGAGACGAGATTTGGGTCTTCCTTGCTTGCCTTGTCAAGGTCTACCTCTCAGGCGGGACACAATAGTGCTCGACAAAGGCCCTAACCCACTGAGCAGAGCGGGTGGTCAGCGCCCTCGCCCAGAACGTCTCCATTGGAGATATCCGGACACAGTGCTCGGCCATCCGGCTCTTTGCCTCGAATCACGCCAGAGCCTTGTTCCCTTTCCCAGGCGAGGTGGCGCCCATTGCCCGCCAGGGACGCGTGCGTTCAGTCCTCACACTCTGCCTTGTGCGGCGTGGAGCCAACTTTCTGGGAAGCCTAACTCCCTTCTTTCCGTAGACCACCTCATTGTGCCGAGGGTGGCGGCGTTTGCATGCACTTTTGTACCCTCAATTTGTTTCGGTTAAGGGCGGCTTTGCATGTTTTCTCCTACTCCAAAATTGTGCCGGTCAGGGGCGGCGCTTGCATGTGCTCCTATACCCCGAAGTTGTGCCGGTCAGGAGCGGCATTCTATGCCTTGCTTTATAATCATGTTTTCAGAAAAAAAAAGAAGAAGATGATGATGATGATGAAGAAGAACAAGAAGAAGTAGCAGCAACAACAACAGCATCAGCAGCAGCAACGCAGCCGCAGAAACAGCAGCATCAGCAGCAGCAGCAGCAGTAGTAGTGTTAGTAGGAGAAGCCGCATTGCACTCTTTGGCCCTCTCCTGCCAGCATCCACAGCGACCTCCGTGCTGTAACCCTCATGGACTGAGGCTGTCACCCTTCATCCCAATATCATCCAAAGCCGCCTCCCTTCTCTAGCAAAACTAGAAAAGGAAGGCGACGGACTCTCCACGGCGGACTTCTGCGTACACGCCAACCTTTGGCTTGGCCTCCCCTTGTGCTATCTGTAGCATTGCCACGTGAACGGCTTCAAGCCTTGCCCGATCATGCGGCAGCCGGGCTTTAGGTTCATCACGGAGGTCCACCATACCGCTCGTGATGAGTTGTCATACATCTGCAGTGAGCATGCCCTTCTGGCTGAGTCGAGCCCATGAGCCTGCTTCCGACGGTGGGGGCAGATTTGCACCCGGATCTCAACTTGGAGGACCGAAAGCAGGGCACCATGTGGGTAGTGGATGTCACCACGGTGGACGCGCACGGAGCGACAGCATCTTCGGAGGGCCGTGTGCTTCGGCATGCAAAGGAGGTGAAGAGGGCCAAGTACCACTCGGCCTTGATCCATCGCCCGGGCTGGGCCTTGTAGCCCCTTGCCTGGGAGACACTTGGGGGTCTGGAGCCGGCAGCTTGGGACTTCTTGCGTCGTTTGTCTCAGCTTTGCCTTCATCGTGGGCATGAGGGGGCGCCTCAGAAGGACTTAGCAGGTTGGGCAAGTCGTTCGGTTGCTTATTTGGCGCAGCGCCTTCCGTTGGCATGCATTCGACGTCAGTGTGCAGTTATCCGCCGGGCATGTGTCGCTCACGGGCGACTGGATGGCGTCCTCCAGCAAAATCTCCGTGGGGCCATGCCTGCTCCCTGGCTCCGGGGCCCTCTGGCACTTTCTGACCTGTGCTATGTCGAGCCCGTGGATTCACGAGTGTAGAGGTCCCGGCTGCACGGCCGTGCCCGAGAACCATTTGTATGATGCGGATGTGGCTTCTACCATATCTTGATTGCAGTGGCGCGAAGGATGTTGGCATCCTCCCCACCATTGCTTCTAAAGCAAAGATTTAGACACACACAAAATGAAGAAGAAGAAGAAGAAGAGAAAAATGGAAAAGGACAAGGAGGACAAGAAGGACAAGAAGAACAAGAAGAAGATGAAGAAGATATAGCAACTAGGGTCTAGTCTCCTTCTTAACATCAAATTAATGTGACAGCTGGGAAATAAGTAGAACGCGGCGCAACAAGAAGAGGAAGCACGAGAACCTACTTTCGCCAAAGCGCATATCCATCGAGGGAACGCCGGCGCGTTGCAGGAAGGCCACAAAGTCGCTGCTTGCCCACCCAAGTCGCTGCGGCTGCAGTGCAAAACGATGAGGCAAACGTTGGCAACGACGTTCATGGGAATGAAGGATGGGGCAAACATTTGCAATGATGTTCATGGGAATGAACGATGGAGCAAACGTTTGCAATGATGTTCATGGGAATGAACGAGGCAGACGCAAAAGGGCGTCGAGGACTTGAGAAGCAACAATTGCATCACACTGCGCGACACTTGGGATTTTGCCAAAGTGTGCAGGCGAGAGTGACGGCCCACTCTGTGTGCACTCTTCTTGCACGTCCGCACTGAGTGCGGACGTGCAAGATGGGAAACATTGCGGAGAGAAATAGAATGAGTGAGCGAGCGAGGTTGAGGGCGGCTGGAGCAAACACATTGATACAAGGCTCAGATATGCAAAACAGAGGTGAGGTGAGGGTTCTCCCTTTCCTTTTCCTTTCTTCTTTTTTTCTTCTTCCTGTGGACTTGCACAACACTTTTTTAAGAAAAAAAAACCATGAACACAGAGCAAGAGCCGCCATAAACTGGCATATCCAAGTTAAACATAGCGTTCCTCCTCCACCTCCGGCGCAAAAAGGTAGGGAGGCTCCCAACAATGACAGGCCAACCCCACAGAGGTCTGAGAGCCCAAGAGTGCCCTGAGCCCTATGCTAGTTGAGGCTCCCTACCTAACTCCCTAGCTAAACCCCAACAAAGACAGCCCTGAGCCCCAGCCATTTTAGCCACCAGCGGCAGCACCACCTCCTCTGGAAGAGTCGCCCGGGCCTCCCCATGCATCACACCGAAAAGCTGGATGGCCGCACGCTGGCCTCAAAGGCCTGCAATGGAGACGTGCAGCGCCAAGCCGACCACAGCCCGCTGAGCACAGCGCTCATGAGCGTCAGCTGAGCACTGCCCCGTCCCTTGCGAAAGCGCAAGGCAATTTCTTTCCCAGGTGGGCGAGGAAGACTTAAAAAGTGGCCCCCCATTCGGCCGACGCCAACGTGCGCAAGACGTATCCGCTCAAAGGTGCCGCAGATACACTTCGCCACCTTCGCCACGTCCGCTGCTAGGATGGCCTTCCAAAGCCCCGTGACCCCGTGCCTCCTGGCGGTCTACTGTCTCATTGTCAAACATCAGTCGGTGCTCGAATCTCGGTCGTCCGACGTCGAGTCCAGACGCAGTCCCTCTCCCCCCCTCCCTCCCCCCCCCATCACCTTCAGAAGGCACGTGTGCTCCACCGTCACCTGTTGAGGGAGCCGATGCACCATGCAGATGCCTGCCAAAAACTCATCCCGGGTGGCATCGTGGACAGGGTGAACGGCCCCACCCACTCTCTGCTCCCAAGTCATCACCGTTGGGTCCAACCCCCTCCCTCCCTTTCGATGAGCTCGAGGTAAGCCCAGCGGGAAACCCAAGCCACAGCTGGGCATGACGACGGAAGTCGGCTGCCGAGAGGCAGGTCCTGTCCAGTCCCTCTCTACTTCCACGTCACCACCGGCAGGTCCAACCCCTCCCTCCCAAGGAGCTCGAGGCAGGCCCAACGGGAAGCCAAGCCACAGCTGGGCATGACGACGAAGGTCGGCCGCCCAGAGGCATGTCCTGCTCTGCTTCCCCCAAGGAGGGGGCCTGCAGCCGCAGGGAGCTCCCCCTTGTCGCCGTTGCCCAGACGCAACATCTGCAGGTTGTATTTTTTCTAAACGCTTTGCAAAGCGTTTAAGAAAAAATACAACCCCCCTTGTCGCCGTTGCCCAGACGCAACATCTGCAGGTTGCATTTTTTCTAAACGCTTTGCAAAGCGTTTAAGAAAAAATACAACCCCCCTTGTCGCCGTCGCCCAGACGCAACATCTCTGGTGAGCGTGGCGAGCGCAGTGGCCAATGCCGAGCCTCCCCAACGCAACCCACCGTAGTACCTCCTCTGCGCCACCACATCCCGCCTCAACGATTTTGCACTTCTGACGAGTTGCAAATGACACCACGCACACATCTGCTGGTAGAGGGCCCCCAATGTGGCTCTTCCGCACAGCCTCCAACGATGGCAGGGCCATGAACACTGGCAAGGGCAACTCCTCTTTCCACCCATGCCGAAAGGGGACAAAGCCAACTCCAGCTCCCTGTGTGCTGGAAGGAAGGGGCCGAATTCGGACAAGAGGGCATCGAGGAGGGACCGTGACGCGCAGACGTAGCTGAGCGCTGCCCCGGTCCCGGGGAAACGCTCCATGACCGAGAGAACACAACCTTAGCACCTAAAGGACCAGTAAACAGAACGGGCCGAATGCCCAGTAAGGGACAAAGACGGATGCAAGCATATAGAATTGGGACTAGTCCGAAAACAAGGGCAAAACGTTTATCAAGACATTTTATATGTGCTAGTACTGGTAGTGATAGGACTGAAGGAGAAGGGTCAAGTGAGGGAGTTTGAATGCCACGGCTGTGCCACGACGCAGCAGCGTCCTGACCCAGCTGTGGCCTTCGAGCCTTTCAAGGCGTACGAGGGAGGGAGGGGAGAGGAGAGGACGAGGGAGGGAGGGGAGAGGAGAGGACGAGGGGGAAAACCACCACAAAGGAAAGAATGAAACAGAGGAGCACCTCACCTTGGGAGTCGAAACGTTTTGATGGGCTTTCCACGCGTCGAGGGGCCTTGGGGGCTGGTGGGGTCTTGAACCTGAACGTTGACAAGAACATTTTGCAGCGTAAAATAAAACTACAATTTTTCCGTAGCTGTGCCGGTCAGGGGCGGCTTGCATGTTCTCCATTTCTATAAATTACAATTTTTCCAAAAAAAAAAATTGCAGCATGTCAAGAAAACGTTTTACAGCATATCAAGAAGAGCCGGAGACAACAGATTGTCAGGATGCTGACGTCGCATTGCATGGCAATGAAATGCGAATGCGACGTAATGCAACGCAATGCAATGCAATGCAATGCAATGCAATTCAACGCAATGCAATGCAACGCAACGCAATGCAATGCAACCCACTGCAACCCACTGCAACCCACTGCAACCCACTGCAACCCACTGCAACCCACTGCAACCCACTGCAACCCACTGCAACCCACTGCAACCCACTGCAACCCACCGCAACGCAACGCAACGCAGCGCAACGCAGCGCAACGCAGCGCAACGCAGTGCAGCGCAACGCAGCGCAACGCAGTGCAGCGCAACGCAGCGCAACGCAGTGCAGCGCAACGCAGCGCAACGCAGTGCAGCGCAACGCAGCGCAACGCAGTGCAGCGCAACGCAGCGCAACGCAGTGCAGCGCAACGCAGCGCAACGCAGTGCAGCGCAACGCAGCGCAACGCAGTGCAGCGCAACGCAGCGCAACGCAGTGCAGCGCAACGCAGCGCAACGCAGTGCAGCGCAACGCAGCGCAACGCAGTGCAGCGCAACGCAGCGCAACGCAGTGCAGCGCAACGCAGCGCAACGCAGTGCAGCGCAACGCAGCGCAACGCAGTGCAGCGCAACGCAGCGCAACGCAACGCAATGCAACGCAACGCAACGAAATGCAACGCAACGCAACGCAGCGCAACGCAGTGCAGCGCAACGCAGCGCAACGCAACGCAACGCAACGCAACACAATGCAACGCAACGCAACGCAACGCAACGCAACGCAACGCAACGCAACGCAACGCAACGCAATGCAACGCAACGCAACGCAACACGACGCGGCGCGACGCGGCGCAACGCAAGGCGACACGGCGCAACGCAACGCAATGCAACATGGTGCAATACAATGCAATGCAGAAAGTCAACGAGCGTCTCAAGCACAGCACAGACATACAACGAGAGGAGAAGTTAAAGGGCCTTCACAACGAAGTGGGACATGATAAGCAAAACAGTGGGATGTTCTCTTCTTCGACGTTTTGAAAGACGTCTCAAGAAAGTATTTTGTTTTAGATGCCGAGCAAAATGTATGAACACATCAAGGAAATTTGGTCGACACAAGTGGGCGATGGAAGAGCAAAAGCGCAGTGCAGACCACATTTCACATGGTAAAACTATCGTTAAAGAGAATGAATCCAAGGACAGACAGGGAACACTAGAGATGAGGGGCAGTAAAACCAGACCACCAGATCTAAAGACTCGTCCCTAGCTGGCGCAGGGTGACAGTGAATACAATCAAAGGTATTTCTTCTTCTTCTTCTTCAAGTTTTACATCCCCTGTTCTTTCACAAGTACGGCAAGCAATCGACAGAAAGTTCCCACGTGCGAAGATGCACAAGGCTGCCAAATGTGCATCAAGCTTGCCCTCACTTGCGACAGAGCCTGCTCCCACCCACAAAACGGCCCCCGCACTGGATGGGATGGTCACTACGCATGCTTGCATGGGAGTGGGATGGTCGCTACTCACAATTGAATGAGAGTGGGATGGACACGACTACACCCAGATTTTTCTTTGGTGAAATCCCGAGAGACGATCTGCTCTCCTCCTGCTTGTCTGGGGACAAGTTTCCCGGACAAAGCAGGACACAGCAGCAGGGGGTTGCTGGCCAGAACCTGTCAGTTCAGCATATACACTTGTCCCCAGCCAGACGCAGCCACAATGTGGCAGCCACATCCACCACCGGCAGACAGTCACCTACCGTGGCACAGCGGAACAGATAACTAGTCCCCATTTCTTTTTCTTTTTTTCTTTTCTCCCTTCTCAATTCTTCTCACTCAATCACCAGGCGATGCAAAGTTCCCACCGCACTCACAAGCGACGCTGCGTCACGCAGCAGCCTGTCGAGCTGCGGCGTGGTGCCCGGCCTAAAGTTGTCCCCGGAGACAGCCACGTCCACGTTCACGTACGCGATGGCCGTCGAACGCAGCACGCCTGCGTTCGCCTCCACCCACTCTGTCGAACCTATCTGAAGACAAATCGGAAAATGCCAAAGAGAAAGTTCGGCGTTAGAGAGGAAGGAGTCAGCTGGGGGTGGAGGGAGGGGGAAACCGGGAGGGGGGGGGGGGGGGGGGGGGGGGGTGGCTTGGCCTCTTGAGACACTAACAGAGGAAAACCCGCACAGCAGCTCTCAGCAAGTGCGCAACGCTCATGCACTGACCTCTTGCTCATCAGCAGCAGCAGGCAGGGGCAGGGCAACGATTGACACTGCACAAGCAGGGGTAAAAAAACCATTGTTCAAGAGCCCTGGCTTCAAGGGTGATGCTACGAATCTAGCTCTTAAACAATTTGCAAAGCACTTAAAAGTTAAACAACCAGCTCATGAGCGCATTGTGGTTTGTTAGCCGCAGGGAGCGGCAGGTTGAGGAAGCAGGGGCGGTCGCCTTGCAACACTACACATGCACTGGGGGCAGACGCTGCGGGCCCAGCACAGGCTGCTGCCGCCGCCCACAGAGCAGGTGCTGGGCGACGGCGACACGAGGGAGTTGCCTCTGGCTGAAGGCCACGCCGGCCGGGGAGACGGACAGGACTTTTCTCTCGGCCGCAGATTTCTGCCTCCACGCTCAATTGTAATTCGGCCTCCCTCAGGGACACTTGGAGCAGGTGGGGTTGGATGGGTTGGAACCGGCCGCTGTGGCGCGGAAGGAGGAGGGGGGGGCTGTGCGACACGTCCACGACGCCATCCGCGACGAGCTGGCAGACATCTGCAGGGAACACCGCCTCACAGTGTGCGTTGAGCCTAAGCAGACGCAGCCGCTGCCGGGTGGAAGGAGATTACTCCGCCCGGACCTCATACTGGTGGACCACGAGTTCGGCACCACCTCGGTGCTCGACATCACCACCGTGGGCGCACAGGGACATCGGGCCTCCCGACCGAGGACCACTGTTCGGGCAACCGACAAGGAGGAGTCTAAGAACGCGGCGGCGCCGCATAGGGGGCACTTCCTGCGGCCGCTGGCGGGGGAAACCCTCGGCAACCTGGGGGACAAGTTCTGGACCTTCCTCGCCCGTCTGGCAAAGATCTGCCTTTCTCGCGGCACCCGGCAATGCTCTGCGGAGGCCCTAGAGCACTGGGCCCAGCGTGCGGTGGGGGCCCTAGCCCAGCGCATTTCAATCGCGGGCATCAGGAGCCACTGCGCAACCATTCATCTCTACACCATCACCCACACCCGGGTGCTGGCTCCGCTCCCAGCAAAGGTCGTCGGTAGCCAGGCGCCTGCGTGTCAATCGCGCTAGCGCTCGCTAACCTATGTGCGGTCGAGCCCACCTTTGTTGGTGCTTAGCTTGCACGTCCACCTCATTGTGCCGAAGGTGGCAGCTATTCATACCACGTGGTAGTGCCGGTCAGTGGCGGCGTTGCATTTCCTTTCCATTACAGAGAGCTTTTCTGTTTACAAAAGGGAAAAAACAACAAAAAAAAAACCTCCTGCAAGTTCAGGGGTAATGCTAGGCAACCATAGTGAAGCATATACGTCTAGTGTTGCCGGCCCCAACTCTTTGACAGCGTCTATTGTAGGCATACTGTGATCGACAGTTGCGGCGGCGGAGGTGGCGACGGTGACTGCGCCGGCGCCGGCTACGACAGAGGCGGTGGCTACTATAAATGAGGAGTTTGAAATGGTTGTGTTTGTCGTGGTGGTGGAGATGCTGGCGGCGGTGGTGGTAGCACCAGAGGAGAAAGAGGATGAGGATGCGGAGAAGGGGAAGAGGAGGAGGAGGAGGATGAGGAGGAGGAGGAGGGGG